>CABHPR010150832.1:11219-29002 GCA_902168415.1 Peromyscus melanophrys | reverse complement strand
AATGCCAGCAATTAATGTGCACATCTCAGGCAAAGCATTGCCCATTCATTGGACGAGAGATGAAGAACATCTGGTTAGGAACTCCGAGGGAGTCCTTGGTTTCTGTTTGAGAATGTACTTAAAACTTAAGTACATCATCTTCCATGAAAATATTCCATAACCCTGTCTCATCCATCTCCTCACTTGTCTGGGCTGGTAAAGTTCTGTAAATTTGTAGCCACTTAAGATTTCTTTATAAAATAATAGGGGAAAGAAATAATAGATGCCTTAAAACCTCAGCTTAAACCAAGCTTTCTTTCATTTTTTGCTTTGATTTACGAGCCTGTGAGAGCTGACATGGGTTTGATGAGTGCAGAATGGAGAGAATGAAACAGAAGGAAAAGCACCCCAAATTCTATTCTCTGCTAAGCCACTAACTCACTCTGGGATCCTGGATGAGTCACTTACTCTTTCTAGTTCTTAAATACCTCAACTCCATAAGAGGGAGGTTGTACTCAAACCTTAAATTAGGTTGCTCATTTCAAAACCTTGATATACTTTTAAATGGCCTGGTTCTCACCTTCTCTCTCTCTCCCACCTTTTGCCTGGGTATTGACTTAATAGTCAGGCCTGAGGATCAGGACTTGTAAACATCTCCTGAAGTGGTTATAATATGTCATGAAGTTTCAGACCTACTGCTCTTAAGCAGTCTCCTGGCTCCTAGCATGTTGCCCAAGATCAGCTGTATCAGCCTCACTTGGGAACCCAGAAAGGCCAGGTTCTCAGGCCCTGGCCAGCCTACTGAATCAGAAAGTCCATGTGTAGAGTCTCTCCAGGTAATTTTCTTGTTAGCTAAAGTTTAACAGCCACTGCTCTTGGGGAGCTCTAAAGCCCAGGAATCGCCAAGTTCTTTTTCGCTCTTAAAGGTACTCTTTCAATTACAAGTATGAGTGGAAGGCAGTCTGTGTAGTATCTATACTGGGAACTGTGGATGACAAGAACCACTCAGACTGGCCCCTTCAATGAAAGCACTCAACCTGAGTGCTGAGGAGGGGACACCCCACAGAGTCTCTGTGATAGAAACTGTGGTTCCTATGCACTTCACATCCAAAAGCATCACTGTTAGGTCCACACTCTCATGTACCATTTGTTTTTTTGTTGTTGTTGTTGGGTTTATTTTTTGTTGTTGTTGTTTGTTTCATTTTGGTTTTTGTCCACTTGACAATGAAACATTTCTTTATAGTCCCTTGTATGTGACAAGTGCCAGACTCAGGTACTGATTAGCCTTCCTGTTTGCCTGTTTTTTAAATGTATTTACTTTTATTTTATGTGTATGTTTTGCTGTGTGAACATATGTGTACCACATGTGTGCCCACAGAGGCCAAAGGAAAGCATTGAATCTCTCAGAAACTGGAAGTACAGATGACTGAGAGCTACCATGTAGGTGTAGGGAATGGCACTGTGGTCCTCTCATAGACCAGGAAGCACTCTTAACCACTGAGCCATCTCTCTAGCCCCTTCCTATTTGCCTCTCATGAGAATCACACACACAAAAAATGTTGAAGGCTAATGCTGGATCGGGCTGGGCTTCCTCAACTGAATATATTCTGAATCACTGAGGAATAAAAGGAAAATACATCACCTCAAGTCCATTTACCATTTCAACTCTTCCTTTATCTCTCAGTAATTTGAGTGTTGAAGCCTACCACACAAACTGTGTGTGCGTGTGTATATGTGTGTGTGTGTGTGTGAGTAGGAGTGAGAGAGAGAGAGAGAGGGAGAGAGAGGAGAGAGGTTGCTTCTTTTAATTTTTTCCATATCGAATAAATTGGCTTTTATACAAGTTCTATATAAAAGGCTGTTTTGGAGAAAAGTGGAGGGATCTTTTTTCTTCTGACTCAACCCATTACATGTTTCCCTTTGACCTTAGTCTCTATTTTTTTCTCCCAACAAAAATATTTATTCTTTCTGTTATCTGCTCTTGAGATAGTTTTCTAAGGTATGACATTGATGGAGAGAGCCTTCTATGCTTACTCTATGGAAGTTTCTGGTAGACTAATTACTGTTGGCCAGGACAAGAAAGAAATGTGGAATGGTTCCACCTACTTAAGCCAAACACTACATTTGTATGAGAATTGACACTATCAGAATTAAAGGGCCAGCGCCAACATTGCTAATAACTAACAAACTAACTCAACATGTGACACCAAGGCACATTATGTCATCTTTTGGGCCTTGGTTTCCATTCCTATAAAATATAAAATGAAGGGCCAGCACATTAAGAATTTCTCTGTGGAGAAATCTACATAGAGAGGGTAGCTTAGGAAAAAAAAGTGAGTTTTATACTTTACTGCATTAAAAGAATTCAACAGGGGTTGCTTAGAATAATTAGTCCTTACAGACTCTAACTGGCTCAGAAAACCTTGCTGAAATGTGTTACCTGTGACCAATACCAATCATTTATTGTTGACACTGCTTTAAGTTCCTTTTCAGTGCTTACAGAGCAAGTGGGAAAGTCAAACCTCAAAATCATGCTTCCAGCCTTGAATGGACTAGTTCATAGCCAGGTTCAAGTCCCAGATCGAATTCCAAACTCTCCCTCTTAGCCACTCTACTTTATACTTTAATATCAGAAGATCAGAAGATCCAGTCTAAGAGCTCAAGGGGTGCACTGGCTTGTCCAGATTTTTAGCCACAAAATATAGAATAGGGGATTGCCAGGCAGAAGATAACAGCCAACAATCAGCTCCTGTGGCTTACTGCTGGTATCAAAGAGTACACATTATGTGGTTCTCTATGACCCTGGATGGGAAAAAAGAGCAAGTTTGTTTTTCAATTTCCCTTGCTTTCTTACAGTCTTTAGATTATCCCCAAAATGAAGACTCTGTATAAAACTAACCAATGATAGATAGATAGATAATGTGAAGTGTTAAATCAAACCAGGAACTGTAAATAGCTGCTCACTCATTCATTTTTGTATCTCTCTGTTTCATCCATCTAACGATTCAGTCAACAAATATTCAAATATTCACTGGCTGTCTATTTGGTGCTGTACTCTGTGTTTAGAAATGAAGAAGGGGTGGTGCTAATTTCTCAAAGTTCTCAGGCTCTATGGGAAACAATGTTAACTCTGTTGTAGATGGATTTGTCTTTGGGCCACCAGCTCACAAAAAAACAACATGAAGATTTATTAATTATGAAAACTTGGCCTTTAGTTTAGGCTTGCCCTACTTGATCTTATAATTTAAATTAACCCATTTACATTAATCTACGTTTTTGCCTCCTGGCTTTTTACCTCTTTTCCGCATTGCATCTCCTGTTTCCTCTCTGTGTCCTGGTTTCTCTCTCTCGTGTGCCTTGATTATCTCTTCTTTTCTCTCTGCCAAGAAGTCCTGCCTAACCTCTTCCTGCCTAGCTATTGGCCATTCAGCTCTTTATTAAACCAATCAAAAGGCACCTTGGCAAAGACACATCTTCAGAGCATACAAAAAGAGTATTCCACAATATGCTGTGAATGATGTTCTGATGACACAAAAAAAAAATGAAAAATTAAGATATAAACTTAGAACTGGAATATAAGTTCTCCAAATGCTGCATTTCTTTTTTCTTTCTGGTGACTGATGTCTTCTGAGCACCTAGAACCATTCCAATCACAAAGCAGGCACTCAGTAATTGTTTTTTATTAAATCTGGAATGGAGGAACTAGAGGAGCTAAACACTCATGGAGAAGCAAAGAACCTAAAACTTACTAAGTGTTTACTAAGTGCTTGTCAAGCACTTACTAAAGGCTTCACATAGATAACCTCAGTGACCCTAGTAGTTAAACAATCCCCTTCTTCCCGGGTTATAGATAATGACCTGAAACTCCAAGACTGGATGGACAATAGAGTTCACACAGCTATCAAGTGGCAGAGCTGGGGTTTATTAAGTGGGTGGCTCTATTGACTGTTAACTGTCATTCTCTGGGTTAGTGCCTCTCTCCCCATATTCTTTTCAATAGCAGAAAGATTCTTACCCTTTTTTCTCTCCCAACTCACTTCTTTGTATATCCCATTGTATGCATTGATTGATTCTCTAATCTTCAGAGTGCCATACGTCCAACTCTATATCTGCCCATTTTACCTGATCTCCCTGACATTTTCAGTGTAACTTAGGAGTAAAGGAATTGCATTCTCAGGATGTAGATAGGTACTGTAACCCTGACTCCAGATTTCTATAGATCAGACGCCAAACTCTTCTTTTGGAGTCCAAATGCTCAGAACACATGTTCATCAGTGTGAATCCTCTAGTTCACTCATCAGTTTATTTGATCAGCAAATACTTGGATGGTTTTCACTTAAGTCCAGGTATTTCTAGTTGCTATAATGAACAGAGCAGGAAAAACATTCTTCTTTCCATTGACTCTTAAAATATAGCTGGAAAAGACAAAAAGAAACAAGTACTCATATGACTAGATGAGACAGACATGTGATGCCAACTTAAGACAGTATTTAGCCTAATTCAGGGTCAGCTGGAGGCACAGGTGGCTCCAGCAGGCTGTTTCTATGGCTCTTCAGTTGAGTCACCACTTTCATCTTTCTGTTGTTTTTTCCTGAAGACCCATTTATTTGTAGAACTTTCTCTTTATCACCCAATCATCCACTCTTTGTTGTTATATTTATTCATCCACTCTATAGTCAAAATCCAGCAAAATCATTTTCAGTAACACGTTTCATTAAACATATTATCAAGTGTCTGTTCTGTGCTATACATTACATTTAGACTGGACATAGCACTGGTCAATCACTGACTCCATTCCCCTAGTTTAAAGAGAACACAGAGAGGAATAGGGGACACGGCCGTGCACGGCAAGCGCCATGCTATGAGGAGTGAAGTAGGACCATAGGAAAGCCCTGAAGTGGGGCTAGCCTGGTTTGAGAGGAAAGGAAGGTTTCCTGGGGTGAAATCTTCATAGACCTAAAATATATGGAATGTTTGATCACTGAAGTTTGTCATGGCTCATATGGCGGAAACCAAGTTGTGTCCAGTGAGCAGTGATGAAGGAAGAGATGAGAAAGAGATGAAAGAAAAAAATGAATGCATTTATGAATTAATGAATGAATAAATAAATAGATAAATAAATAAATAAAAGAGTAAATAAATAAATAAATGAATAAATGGGCACATGCAGGTAAGCTAATAGGTGTACAAGCTCAATCACAGACCTAATGTAAAACCTTGAAGTAGAAATAATGGCACTCTGGTTTATCTATCTAATTCATACACCTATTGATTTATTATTAATTTTTTAAATTATTACACAAAGAATGGGTTTTTTATGACAGTTTAATATTTATGTATTGTTATACTTTGCTCATGTTCACCCCATTACCCATTCTTGCTTTCTCAACTATTATTATATCTAGAATCTCTCTCCATAACAAGTCATATTTGCATATATTTAGATAAAGATTCCACATATCAAAGAAAGCATTTAGTATTTGTCTTTCTTTTTCTCTCCATTGCTCTCTTTTCCATTAACTTATCTTTCTCTTGCCCCTCAAACAGCTGTCCTTTGACTTTCCTGTCCATCTGTCTGTCTACCCATCTATCTGTATTTCAGAAGGGGAATTGTAGTATGTCCTGAATCTGGCTTACTTTGCTCAATGTGATTCTTCACGTTCTATCCATTTTTCTACAATTGACATCACTTTGCTCATTATTTAAACTACCATCTAATGTATCATAAAACAAATATGCTCCAGGTTACTTAGTCAGACCCTATAAAGATTAGCGTTTATGTCATTTCACCTATTTTTTTTATTACATATAAGCAAGCAAGTAACAGAGTCTATATTTTTCTATGATATTTCTTCAGTGAATCTGCTGCTGTTGGTGTTCTGTATGAATTTCTGTGTAAGCACAAATATGCAAGCATTTCCCTAGGGTCAATATTGATAAATGAAATTGCTAGACCATAAACTATGAACCTTTTACATTTTAGTAGACATCACCTAAAGCATTCTGAGAAGGCAAACTATTGTGTATCTCACTTGTTTTCAGCAAGCCTTGTAATTCCACAGTCAGTGCTTACTCTGTGATACATTGAAAGTAGTTCGTCTGTGCCCACTTGATGCATTTAATATGACTTTTCAATGTCGTCATTCTTGAGTGAACAACTTTTTAAATATTCCCTGGATATTCCCAGGAATTTCTTGTTTTGAGACTTCTATATTAATATCTTTAAGATAGCACTCATCTTTCATAGCTTCAGACCTCCCTCATCTGCTCTGTTAAACAGGGATTCCAATGCCAACCCTCCCTCATTTCCATCAGTAATTGGGATCAAGGTGAAACAGGGAGTCAAGAGGGAATGAGTATTCATGAAGTGGTTATTCTGAGTCATCCTTTATGAATTGATATGTTTATCAAACACTTCTTTATTGCACTCCCTTGGCTGGGAACCTGGCCATGTTCTGAAGATAAAATAGGTAGCAAGCACCAATCTGCTTGCTGTCCTCAGTAGAATCTAAATTTAGTCTCTGTGATAATCACCCTCACATGTACTCTTATGAATAGCAGCATTTCTTGGTATCAACGTTGACATTGCTACCACCAAGCATCTGACACTGAGTACTTGTTGTAAGTCTGCCAATAAAGTCTAGGTGCTAGTACAACTGATTTTTAGATGAGGAATTCAAGACTCAAAGAGACAGTCAATTAATTTAAGCATCTAGAATTAACAGAGTTCAAGATGCAACTTTTATCTATTTGCCTGCCCTGCCCCCTCCCAAAAGCTGCACCTGCCTGGCAAAGCTACAGACTATAAGTTGCTGGATATTTGAAAAAGTACAAAGTAGTATCTTGATGGATGGAGAAACTGGATAAAAATAGCTTATTCTTGATGCCAAAAGCAACAGGAAAAGAATAAGAGATGTGGGGAGGCAAAAATCACCTTTATTTTTAAAACATTAAATAAATAAAGAAGAGGAGGTATAAGGAGGCATACACATTGTCAGACCAACAAGGTTTCCAGTAATCCATTGCTGATATGCAGAATTAGAGCTGAACCACATCATGAACAAGGCCTTCCTTCTCCCACATTTGCCCTACAGGATTTTGCCCATGCTTGGAGGTGTTGCCCAAAAAGGCATAGAGTCAGTATAAGGGTTGAGAGGTCTCTTCTCAATCCCAGAATTAGTACCATTGTTCTTAGCTCAAACGAAGCATCATGGATAGCGTCTTACTGTGTATGTGGAAGCTGAGCATCACCCACCTATGACACCTGCTTACCAGTCCTCAGTCAAATACTTCTCAGAATGAAAAATGAGTTCTGGGAATATCAGAATAAGCAAGAGGGCTCAGCAGAATTGAAGAATCTTCAAGATTAGCAGCAGTCAGATGTACTGACTGTGTCTTACCACCCTAATGATTATGACAACATTAAGGGACCCTGTCTGATGGTGAACAACACCAAAAATCACTAATCTGAATTTTTGAGTCAGTCGATTGCAGTACTGGGCTTTAACCAAAGTGTCTCTTTACCACTTCTCTTCTACAAGTAGGGAACCAGAACAACAGAAGTTCAGTGATGGGGCACAAACAAAGCTTTGATAGTAAATGTGTCCATATGCTCATCCATTCATTCACTCACTCACTCATTTAATAAGATGTGACTACTGGGGGGCTGGAGACATGGCTCAGCAGTTAAGAGCACTGACTGCTCTTCAAGAGGACCCAAGTTCAATTCCCAGCACCCACATGGCAGCTCACAACTGTCTGTAACTCCAGTTCCAGGGGACCCTCACACAGACATACACACAGACAAAACACCAATGCACATAAAATACAAATAAATAAATATTTTTTAAAAAGATGTGACGACTGGGTTGGTGAGATGGCACAGCAGGTAAGGATGCTTGTCAGTGAGGCTGCCAACTAGAGTTCAGTTTCTGAAAACCACGTGACAGAAGAGGAAAACCAACTTCCACAAGCTGCCTCTAACCTCCACACATGTACAGAAGCACTGGAGCGCCAAAATAGGTGCACACAAATAAAAGTAATTTTAAAAAAAAGAAGTGACTACTACATGTCAGTCTTTGTGATGGCTCTACAGTTCCAAATCTTACAATCTCATAGGAGAAGTAAAGGAAACTCAATATAAGCACACAAAAATATAGTTACAAACTGAGGGATCTTATTGTGAGAGGTTATAATAGAATAGCCCCCCCCCTTAAATTGGATAAGATATGGAAGAAGAGACAAGACAGATAAACAGGGGTAAGAATATGAAGGGGTAAGAATATGTTTCATGTTAGAGAGTTTGGATTTATTCACTGCAAATAAATGGGCTCAACAAAATGGAAGGTCAGCTGAGTTGTTCCATGGCATTGCTCTTGGTCAATAAAGGATAGAGAAAGTATGGCTGAGTCTTTTAAAGACCAAACAGGGGACCAAATGACTCTTAAATATGTGTTAAAGGCAGGAACAACTTTCTGATTAACACCAAGTTACACAGAGACTGGAGAGTGACTTTCCAGTGTCAGGATTGACTACAGAATGAACAATGTGTCATTTTCTGAAACAGCAGAAGGAATATATTTTAATTTAGCTTATTGTTAGGGATCAAGGTAGACTAACAAGCTTGCTCCACAGTCTATCATGTTGGAGATATCTAAGAATCATATGCAAAGAGATGCTCAGTTCAAATGGCTGTTAAACATATAGACCCTATTTGCTCATAACCAGAACAGAGACTCAATTTCTATTCACACTATGATGAGTTTCTCTTTTAAACAGCTGCTATCCATAGCCGCAAAATTGGTGTTTCATACAATATTATCTAGCCTACGTAATTTTTAGCAAATCATTACAGACAAAATAATCTGCTTATTTCTAATAACATTCAAACCTTCTAGAGACTGCCTATGTTAAACTCTTCTCTGTATGATGAAATCCTAGTTACCCCACAAGATAAATGGTTTTCCCCTTTTGAGAAGATACTCAGAGAAGGTATACAACTGGCCTTTATGTAATCCATAGGGGAAAGATGGCTTTGCTGACTACAAGTTAGAATATCATATAACAGGACTGGAGAGACGACTCAGCCAATAAAGGCTAGAATATAAAGAATATCATACAATACACATATGGCGATGCATTTATATTTAATGGCTAAGCACCAGGTACCGTGTTTAGCACTTTTAAATACTTATCTCACTTAATCCTTTCAGAGAGTCCCTTGAGTTTTTATTATTGTTAACTATAAAGTCAAAGAAAGAAAACTGCTTAAAGCTAGGCTTGACAGTACATGCCTATAAGTCCAATACTCAGGAGATAGATGCAGGCTGACCAAGCATTTAAGGCTAGCCTAGTCTACATAGTGACTTCAAGATTAGCCTGGAAACCCTGTATAAACCCCTCCTCCAAAACATAATGTAAATTTATTCACAGAATTTTGAGATGATATTTCTAAACACTGCTCACCTGAGCCTCTCACAGTAGCATTTAGGAAGAAACCTTCTGTCAATCAGAATTGTAGATAAGAACCCTAAAGATCCTCCTCAGGTGTGGTTGACGATTAGACAGCCCAGTCCAGTTGTTGCTTAGCATTATAGGTGAGAGAGAATTACCTTTCTAGGCATTACCGCTCTAGGGAGACGGGGGATGGGTCTCAATACCCCAACTGTAACATGTTACTACAGCAAGTGTCCATCCCTGTTGTGGCGAGGAGGTATGTAGAATGAAGTGTTATGTCTATATACTTAGTTCTGTAAATTCCTGTAGATTTCTATTGGTCAGTATTCTCACAGCATATTAATAGCACTTCTGAGGAAGGAAATAATGAGTCTGCAGCTTTGTAGAGAGCATTAGTGTAAACCCTGCTAATAGCTCTCTTCTACAGATGTTCATGGATCATGACTCTTTCTTGTCAGTCTCCC
This sequence comes from Peromyscus melanophrys, assembly GCA_902168415.1. Taxonomy (NCBI): domain Eukaryota; kingdom Metazoa; phylum Chordata; class Mammalia; order Rodentia; family Cricetidae; genus Peromyscus; species Peromyscus melanophrys. Next base: position 19,103 of record CABHPR010150832.1, on the reverse strand, counting down.
AAGAGTTGTTAGAATGCTGTCTTCAGTTTTTTTCCTGACATTAGGTTAAAAAATGAAACCTCCTCTCTTATTGCATATTCCAAGGCTGGCTTTCTTAGAGTAGCTCCTTGGTAAGAAATAAATTAATGAAATCAGGTGGCAATGGGTCTCCTGGGGTTATTACTTCTCTGTTATTTTCTATCCACCCTGGGGGTATATAGTATGAACTCGACTTGGTTATTAGCTCAAATTCTTGATTTTTAAGAAAACAAATGGATGAAGAGGAAAGAAAAGGAAAATAACAGCTGTCAGAGCAATTACAGATGTGAGAAGGAAGGAATTTAATCTCACACTGGGCACTAGCAAGAGAAGTAGACAAAATCTGTTCAGCCTACCCTTGGAGACACTGAGAACCATAAAGGCAGGTCATGATGGTTTATGTTGTGACTGTTGAAACAGGAACTTCACACATCACGTTTGAGGTGCTGAATCTGGAATCAGGAAGTCTGATTCACAAACCAGTATGCAATGTGACCTAGCGCAGCTCTCTTCACTGTGGAGCCTAAGCTCTGTCCTCTGAACAGAATAGCTGGGATTCTGTGTGTTCTTGAAGAGGGAGGCAGGGAACACTAAGGAGATAATAGACTTGCACGAATGTGATGCAGCCTTGAGAACTGTAAAAATTTAAATGTCCATGACTTTTCCTCTTCTTTGGTTTTCATTAGGTTTGTTCTTAGCCAGTCCCACGCTGGAGTGTGCATGTGAGGCAGAGATTGGCATGATCTTACACATCCCAAAGAGTACAATTGCTGTGATTCAGTGTTGGATTAGAAAAAAAAGAAAAAGAAAACGTTAAGTGCACTGTAATCAGAAAAAGATAGGAAGGGGATGCAACACGCACATATATGATGACTTGGACACTCAAGGATCAAAAGACAAAACTAAAAGGTTCTCCTTACAGAACCTCAGTTCTCTTTTCCTAAAGTGGGGGATTGAGTCACACATGTGAATCAGTCTTTTATTCATTCAATAGACACTTGATTACCACTATCTGTCAGGCTTTGAAGACTAGCCTTCTAGGAGCTTAGCTTCACTAATGTGAAAGGTGTACCAGTAAACAGGGGATTGTAAAACAGAGTGAAATGTTGTGTTAAGGAACTCCCAGTAACTAGAAACTCTTCATTCTGCTCCAAGAGTTAATGAGAAGCCCCTATAACAGACTGCATTATTAATATTGAAGGGTCATATGGTTTATTCAGAGAGTAGAGGTGAGGCTGCCTCCTTATGGTGATAAGGGGTGAAATTGAAAAGGGAGAGTATGAACAGAAATGCCAGAGAGGTTGAAAGTGAGCAGTTCATAATGGTCCTTAAATGCCTTGTGGAAGAGTCTAGACTTCATCCTGGGGACTGGGAGCTTCTGGGAATGGGGCTTTGGGTAACATGAAATACTGATTACATTTGGTCGTAGGACATCTCTTAAGCTATATGTGTACAGCTGGCAGCAGCAGGGCTGGAGTCATCAAGTGTAAATAGTAATGAAAGTAAGAATGGTGCAGAACTAAAGTAACAGACTTTGGTCCAGGGGACTGAGTCGGAAGGGAGAGAACTAGATGAGGTTGAACAAATAGAGCCTCACAAACATTTAGAAGGAAGGGTTTAGGAAACCATGTTACTGGCACCATTGGCTAGGAATGACTATAGATACAAAGGAATGCTTAGGTTAAGATTAGAGGAGGTGTTCAAAAGTGACTTCCAGTTGCTGGTCCATGTGTCAGAAGCAGGCACCAGCTGTAGGTCACTTTGAACTGTAACATTTCTCTCCTACAGAAACGCATGGGAAATGAGGTATAGAGTACATCATTGTGCATACATATACATGTATGCATGCATGACTTCCCCTCTCTGTTGTCTCTATTTCTGCCTCTCTGTCTGTCTCTGTCTCTCTGTCTCTGTCTCTCTGTCTCTCTGTCTCTCTGTCTCTCTCTCTCTCTCTCTCTCTGTGTGTGTGTGTGTGTGTGTGTGTGTGTGTGTGTGTGTGTGTGTGTGTGTGTTGGGAGTAAACAGACTGGACCTGTGAGACCACCAGTTTTCATCACCCACTGATTCTCAAAGTGTAGTCCAATATTCTGAAAAGGTCCCCTGGGGGGCAGTAGGGTTAATCTTCCATAGCACTAATGCCTCTAATGTTACAGGGCTCTGGCTTTGTTTGCTACCCAGGATTAATCATTCACTCATGGGCTTTAATACAAGCCAGACACTACCTCCCTGTGCCTCATGCAAAGCAGTGCCATTCCACTTCCATCCTGATGTCGGCTTTCACATTCCTGCTGTCAGAGTGGGAAGTAGTTTTTTTTTTTTTTTTCTTTTGCCCCAGCTTGAACGTTCAATGCAGAAGAAGGTTGATAGCCTCCATACAAACATGTTTATAAAAAATACCAGGAAATTAGTATATAAAAGAGCTAGTGATTTATTTTTTGTTTGTGACTTTGTGTTCTGGTACATTGGACTCTGCCATCAACTCGCTGAGACTTGAGATGACTTCTCTAGGCTTAGTACGCATTCACAGTGAAATATTTTGAAGGGGTTGGAGTTTGACTTAGACCTCCACAGTTTTGTGTAAATTGCCTGATAAGCTTTCTAGATAAAAACTCAGCCACCAAAATTTTGAAACAGACTGTTTGAGATGCTTGAATCTATTATCTAGAAATTAGACACCAAAACTCTCTGACTTAGAAGGAACACTGAAAATCATCCAGTCACCACTGACAATTTACAAGAGATAACTGAAACCAGAAAGGCAAGGCAAGATAACTTCTCCAAAGTCACATAGCCATTTGGTGGCAGAATGGAGCACAGAACTCAAGGGTCCTGACCGGCAAGCCAGGTGTTCCTTTCCCTACATAACAAGAGTGCTGGAGTCTGACTAGACCTTCTGATTCCAATAGGAGCTCAGCTCGCCCTGATTATGGAGTAGTTTTCTGTGTTTGCTCAGACTGAAATCATAGAAAGTTGATGTAGTAACCTCATGGCAGCTAGGGTAGGTGAGGGGGTGCATAGGAAATAAGTAAGCACATTTGGTCAAGTTCAGGGTCCACGTGACCCTCCAGGAGTCCTCATTTCAAAACAAACTCAACCTTGGAGGTTCAAGCCCCCACCCCACCCCAACAGAAATGTAACTTCCTGCTTCTAAGAAGCAGGACTTACAAAGTGGCTCGGCAGAGTCTGCAGACATCAAATAGTTCTTACAACATAGCGTTTTGATGAGTTAAGTGTAAATGAATCAGAAACATAAGGATTACATTTTCCCCAAGCACACATGGGTTTCAAGATTGAGGGGAAATGTAGCCTGCTAACAGCACGCGGGTTTTCACCGAACCCAAAGCGTCCATGGGGATGTTGGGGGCAGAGAAGAAAGGGAAGCCCAGCCCCCAAATGGTTTTAGATGTGGTGCCAAATTCAAAAATGCTGTTGGGCTCGCCCTCTGCCAGTAATAAAATTGCTGGCCACCCAGAAAGGCTACGGGGAGGAGAAAGGAGACTGCTTTCCCCACAGGCCCCTAGTCCTCAGTAACTCCTCTGTGCTGCTCAATCACCAGCTGTCACTGGGTCCCTGTGCTGTACTGGCTGGCCCCAACTTGGCCTCGATTTTCACACTATACTGCATGCCTTGTTTACATCCAACTATATCTGGTATTTTGGCTCCCAGAGTCCTTGGCGATCAAGCAACTTGTCACAAGCCTCTGTTCTATAATCAAGTGACCTGTCCATCACAAGCAAAGTGTTTGGGGGAAATTGTCACATACCTTCTTTGGTTGCCTTCAGAAAAAAAAAATGAGGCTCCTTTGGGAATGCTTTCCTCTCTTTCACTTTAATGCTATCCAGGTGTGGGGTTTCCCTCAAAGTGGTAAATATGCTCCATTCAGATCTCAGCATGACACAAATAACCAGGCAAATCACAGGATGCCTGTTACCTTATGACAGGATCTTAAGCTCAGGATCTTTTATAATTTCCACATTGTCTCTCCATTCTCTCCCTTGTGTTTTATTTCATTGCACCAAGAAAGTAAGAAAATCATTTCAATTGGGGGTAAAAGATAATTAAAACAAAGTAACAAAGGCCTTGGCTGCAAACTGTTAGTTTTATTCAATTTGCTACTGGGCTTTAAATTGGTACCAGGGCAAAGCTTTGGACAATTATATCAAAGACTGCTGGAATTAATCAGTTGTGTGTATACATTTGCTCCTTTCTGGGTCTTATACGAAGTAAGAACAGCTTCGTCAATGTGAAAGGAGTGAGTTTTGCATTTACCTGTGTGGGAGATTCTACCCTAGCCTTATTGGGAAGGGATCCAAATGCTCAGTACAGTCTCAGATCTTGACATCTCTCTCTTCATTTGGTGAATTCAGAGTGTGCACTGCAGGCTACAGTGGTCACTAGGAGGAACAGGGTGATAGCTGTTGCAAAACAAAACGAAAAATCGCTCTTAGCAATAGGACCTCAGCAAGGAATCAAGAGACGTTTGTGTAGAAAGGCTGATGTCTTCCAAGTGCCTGGATCAGAGATGAGAAGAGATGGATGGAGGGGGGTTCTAGAGCAGTACAAAGAATGGATGCGGACTCTGTGTCTCAACTACTGTTAATACACCTGAGTTTGGAGTTCCACAGCTGTAGGCAGGGAATAAGCTTAGGCAATTACTACACCCAGCCCTCTTCTTATTACAATGAATCCCCCTACACCACCACCCCCCAGCTGCCACTGACTAGGAATCCCTCATTGACTGTATGCTCTGACGTGGCCATTGAAGTAAAGGCTTCTCCTCATGGCTAACCTGAAAGCTCGATCTAAATGAACTGTTCTCTATCTTAAAAGATTTCCCTATGCCTTGTTATAGATCATTCCTGATGCTCAGAAGACTAGAAGACTATAGTCATTGTTGATCCCTTCTATTCTCTCTCAATGTACTGTTTCAAACTATTCATTTATTTGGTAGACACTTGTAGAAAACTGTTATGTGCCGGATCCTGCTAGAAACTGAAATATAATTACAACGGTTAATGTGTTCTCTGCATTCAACCAGTAAATAGACATTCAATATGATGTATAAAAAGTGATTGGTTTAAAAAAAATAAAGTACAAGAAACTAAAGATTTAAACCAGGAAACCACCTTAATCCAGGTGCCAAAAAGAAGTCTAACTAAACCTCTCACTCTTCATCTCCATGGCTGGATCCTGCTCTGTGTTAATAATTTTCAAGCTGTATCTTGTATTTCAGTTACTTTCAACTTAGCTTATCCCCCATTTTGCTCTCTGAACTATTTGAAGTCAATGACAGCATCTTCACTTAGTGTTATTCATCATTCCATTTTTAATTGAATGAGGACAAACTGAATAGAAGGAACTGATTTGACCAAAATCACAGAAGAGTTAGTGAGGGAACCATGGCCACTTTTCTTGCCAGTTGATCTAGTACCAGTATGCTGAACTGCTTTTTAAGACAGTCCTCCCAAAAGAGGGCATGTTACACCAAACCTTTAACAACCAATCCAACACCACCCTCACAAATAAAAAGTAAGATAAAGCACCCCCCTACCTGAAATAGAAATGGAATTTTCTTTTAATAATTCATGGTGAAGCCCACACTGGAATTAAACACTGTAAGGCAATCAAACATGAAAACCTTGACTGTAACTTTACTGTCTGAGTATTAAGAAAGACATTCTTTGGGTAGACTACTCATGCCTTTCAAGGATATTCCATGAGTTATGGTATGCTATTAGAAGTTTTGACTCTTTATAAATACAGTAGGATATGATAATACCTACTTTACTGTCAAACCTACACTTCTATTCAATAGGGAACATTTGCTCTCTCCCCAAGCCAGCTGTCTGCTCTGCTACCAAAGGCAAATATCATGAAGTCATTGCCAGGAAAGCCAAGTCTCTTGTTCTTTTGACTTGAACTCTGACTTTTCTGCAGTCATGTGAGCACAGTGCACTTCTTTGTGAGAGCTCATCCAGGATGTTCTCCTCATGAGCCCACGCAATGGAAACCTTTTGCATGCAGCCTCTATACGTTTTATATGACACTAAATATGTTCATTTGAATACTTTCCCTTCTTCTAAAGAACATCTTAATGACAGCACCACATTTCATTCACTTTGTCACCCAGGAATCTAGAGTGCTCTAGGATGACTAAAGGCATGTCATGTAAGTGGATGTGTACATAAACTAATGAAACAACACAAATATATTTGCTCAGAATTTGAAAAAAGAATCTAGCTAGCTAGATTGACTTCTAAGTGCTCAAGAACACAAAGATTAAATAGTATCATAAATGTATGATTCCATATTTATAGTAAATTGTGTTTTTATACATTAAAAAGATAGATGTAAATTTATCTATCCCATAGGGTTGTAATTGGAGATATTATTTTTAAAGTAAATTCTTTTACATACCACTATAGTTTGTGTTAAATAGGGAATATAATAAGATTTTATGGTCAAACAAAAAATTAATAAATTATGAGAATGTATTATTATTTCCTAATTCCAAAAAAATGTCAGCTCACACTCTAGAGATGGGTTAGAGGGCTGGAGAGGAAGCTCGGTGGTGGAATAAATGCTTAGTAGGCACAAGGCCCTGTGTTCAAGAACCAACACCATGAAAGAAACACTCTCCAAAGCACACATTGGGGTTAAATCTATTTTATTCTATATATTTACATAAAATATATTATATATGTTCATCTGTGTTGCAGATCTCTATAACATTTTAGAGCCAGAAAGCAGAGCATGAACTCTCTTCAAATGTTGTAATGTTCTGAGCTTTACTGTCCACTAATACATGACACTGATGTATGTTTTCCCAAGAAGTCAACTAGAATATATAACAAGTTAAGGGATCTAGAATTCCAAACTCAACTGTTTGGTTCAGATCCTCCTTTTAAATTATTCTCTCCTTGGTTCTGGACTGATCACTCAGCTACCCTTAGCCTCAGTGGAAAATTACAAAGTGCATTAAGATATAGTGGTAAGCTAGAAGATTTTTTTTTTTTTTTTTTTTTTTTTTTTGGTTTTTCGAGACCGGGTTTCTCTGTGTAGCTTTGTGCCTTTCCTGGATCTCGCTCTGTAGACCAGTCTGGCTTTGAACTCACAAAGATCTGCTTGTCTCTGCCTCCCAAGTGCTGGGATTAAAAGTGTGCGCCACCACCACTGGGGAAGCTAGAAGATTTTTCACCACATAATGATATTTGTTCTTTTAAATATGTTAATATGATAAATTATGTATTTTTAAATTTACAAATACACATATTTAAATTTTTCCTCATGCATTAGACAACAGAACAAATTTCAGCAAATGTTAAGGAACTAGTATCTTATAGAAGATGATTTTTTTAAGTTTATATTTTATCATATGATTTCTGTTAGGCCACATATAAATAATCAAATAAATAAATAAAAAGACTATAAAACTTTCAGTTGATGAAATTTATGACTAAGCAACAATAATTTTAGGTAAGATATTACCAAACAGAATTCAGTAATGTATCAGCATTTGCAAGCTCATAGAAACACACATCATTCTAAATGAAATCGTCACATTATTCTACCTGGATTATTTTAGAATGAGAGATGAATTTAATACTGCATCATCTGCTATTGGTAGTCTACAACATCTGCTATTGGTCATCTAAATTATTAAATTGTTTGAAATTTTAGTTGGAGTCATTTTCTAGATATAGAATAGATAAATAATTAAATTATAAGTCAATATGAGGGGCCAGTGTTGTAGTTCAATGTAGAGTGCTCATCTTAGCAGGTCTGAAGTCCTGGATTTGATCCCCAGCACCACAAATACGAGAGAGAGAGAGAGAGAGAGAGAGAGAGAGAGAGAGAGAGAGAGAG
>CABHPR010150832.1:0-11209 GCA_902168415.1 Peromyscus melanophrys | reverse complement strand
AGAGAGAGAGAGAGAGAGAGAGAGAGAGAGAGAGAGAGAGAGAGAGAAGAAGCATCTTTTTTTAAACCAACACGTCAAATCATATCCAGAATGCCCAGTAGTCTCCTTGATTCCAGGACGACAGGAATATAAGGGAACAGATAGAGCTGCAGATGAAACTTGATGGGAGGAGGTTTCCTTAGCATGTGCAAGGCACTGAGTCCAATCTCCAGTACTTGAAAAAGAAGTATTAGAGGGGACAAACAACAACGTCGTCATCCTCTTCTCATGAGACTGCAGAGTCAACTTATTATTGGAATGGATGAAATAATCTATGAATACTTCTAAGCAGATTTTAATTATATATTAATTTTTATCATCCCTAGAGAATTACAATAAATATAGATTTCTGTGTGTAGATAGACAGAGCTATAATTAATTATAGCACTGGCATCCATAAAATGTTTAATTAGGGGTATATTCCTAATAAGTAAAATCACCACAATTATTTTTGTCAAAAAAGCTTTAAAATGTTACATAAAGGAATATTCAAATACATTAAATGATAGGTTACATGACTTAGTGGGAGCATCTAAATCAGAAAGATGCCCTTTCTCCTCAAATACATCTATGTATTCAATCAATAAAATTGGAATGAAATCCCACTATGCATTAAAAAGCAAATAAACTTATGACTCAATAAAAGTGCAAATAATCTTTTAGAGAAAGAAAACAAAGTATAGGATGGACTCATAATACAAATCAAGATTTTTATGTAGATATGGAAATTAAGACAGATTGCTACTGACAATATGATAGTAAAATTGGACCTCAGTGTGACGAAAATGATTCAGTAGGAAGTGTGTTTTCTGTGCAAGTATAGAATAGATGACCTGAGTTCAGATGCCTGACATCCACAAATAAGCCAGGTATGGTGGCGTGCCCCATCACCCCAGTGCTGAGGAGGCAGAGGCAGGCAAATTCTAGGGGCTTACTGAATAGCCATTCTGGATGAAACAACCAGCTCTAAGTTCAATGAGAGACTCTATCTCAAAAACTAAGGGGGAGAAACAATTGAGGAAGATTATCTGAGGCTGACCTCTGGCCTCTCCAGGCAAGCACATTCACCATAGGTATGTATATGCACACACACACACACACACACACACACACACACACACACACACAATAAATAAATAAATAAATAAATAAATAATAAATAAATAAATAAATAAATAAGACCAACACAACAAGATAATACATAAGTAAATACGTGTAAAAAGCAAACAATCTGCTAATTAAAAGTAATTAGGGAGCTAGAGAAATGGTTCCGTAGTTTAGAGCACCTATTTGCAGCAGATCTGAATTCGATTCCTAGCACCCATGTTGAGCAATTCACAAACATCTGTAACACCAGCTTCAGGGATCCAATGCCTACTTCTGGAGTCTGTAGACACCTGTACTTATACATGCTCACATGTGCACACACACACACACACACACACACACACACACACACACACACGATTTAAAATGAACTAAATATTTTTTAAAAAATTAAAGAAGCTATCTTATGATATTGAGGCACAAATCATGAAGGAAACAAACCTCACTATCCAACAGAACAGCATAGGCAGAGCACAAGGTAGGGGTAAAAGACTTAGAAATGGCACTTTCGAAGTCATTACTTATAAATAATTCCTGTCCAGTGTATGTAAACACACTACATATTAATACTGAAAGCCTGATTTTGAAAAGGCAGTAGAATAAACAGGCAATCCATGGGGCTAGAAATGTATGAGGCCAACTATTATATAAAAAGATACTCAGGCTTATTAGTAATGAAGCAACAACAAAATAATACAATAATTAAATATAATTTAATAACCGGCCGATTGGCAAAAAACTAAATGTTTGGCAGAACTGAGTGCTGGCAAAGACCGAGGCAAGGGGAAGTCTGTTGGTAGGCCTGCTAATTGGTGCAACCATTTGGGAGAACAACTTGGCAACATGTAATAAATTTGAAAATGCAAGTACTCCCTACCTAATAATGCTATTGTTTGGTGTGTTTCTTTCAGAAAACTCTTGTTCTGTGTCCACAGGAATGTGAACACAATTGTTTAAAGCAACGTTGTTGAAAATAGCAAACAAAAGTCTTAAATAACAACGATATTAAAAGAATCAGCCTAGGTTCCCATTATATACAGAATGGCCACTGGAAGTGTGACTTGTTTGTAGACTAGTACACTTATGGAGGTGAAAATAACGAACAGAGTCTATTTGTAACAATGGGGATAATCTCAAAACAATGTGGATGAAGAAAAAGCTATACAATGATGAATATAATATTAAAACCTCCGCCAAGTGGTGGTGGTGCTCACCTTTAATTCCAGCACTCACGGAGGCAGAGGCAGATGGATCTCTGTGAGTTCTAGGCCAGCTTATTCTACAGAGTGAGTTCTGGGACCCCCAAAGTTACACAAAGAAATCCTGTCTTGAAAAACAAAAAACAAGCAAACAAACAAAACTTCTTTGAGATTTAAGATGTGTAAACCAGTGTAATATACCAAGTATAGAATGATATAAAACAAATGGATATAAAAATAAAACATAGCCCAATGTAACATTTGACAGAGATGAAGAGGAAGTCTTTGTATATTTGTTATTGGTTTCTCCACACTTTTTTTGTATAATTGATATGTCTTCTAATTAAAACAGCTGTAAGTCTCTGGCACTTCTTCTCAGGCCTGAAAAGTGATTGTTTCCTTCCTTCCCTATTCTTGGCTCCAAGCTGGTATCCGAAGTGCCTAGGCATTACCCTCTGATTCTTAGCCCTAGGCTAGACCAGGATGTTTGGGATCCTCCTGAGCCAAAGGAAGCCTAGGTGGTCTCGCCATCATATCTTCCAGCTCAGACAGTCTGGGTGGTAGGTTTTGACCTACATCCATTCTTAGTACAGAATTTTAACTATAGTGGGAGCTTCTAACCTGTATAAAAGTCCAAGCCAGGAAGAGTGAAGAACACATTCCTCATTAAATTGCAACTGTAGATTGAAGATCTAAGCGTAACAATTCTCCCAAATTCTATTTCGTAGATGAATAAATGGATGCTCAGGGAAGCACTGGCTTCCCAGGGCACTGAGTCAATGACAGTATTTATTTATTTTATTTTATTTTATTTTATTTTATTTATTTATTTATTTATTTATTTATTTATTTATTTATTTATTTATTTATTTATTTATTTATTTATTTATTTATTTATTGGTTTTTCGAGACAGGGTTTCTCTGTGTAGCTTTGCGCCTTTCCTGGAACTCACTTGGTAGCCCAGGCTGGCCTCGAACTCACAGAGATCTGCCTGCCTCTGCCTCCCAAGTGCTGGGATTAAAGGCGTGCGCCACCACCGCCCGGCGGTGACAGTATTTAAAGAAGATTGTGTGTTTTCTGATTTCTCTATCTTTCCACTTGGACTTCATATGTAAACCCTTCTAGGTTGAAGATTCTGACTTTTGACCTCCTGTCTGTTGTATTTTCAAGTATATAACCACGGGAAGCTTCTATAACTAAAATAAACAGTGTCTTGGGATGTGGTTATATGGAAGTCATTCAAGTTTCTGCCTATGGCAATAGCTATGGGCAGGTAGTGTGTTCTCTCCTTCATGTGCCAGTGTCTTCACCGGAGAAGGTGTAATAATAACAACTGCTCAAGGAATATTTGTTCTGGTTGAAACCATATGCACAAAATATAACATATATCTGGTAAGTAGGAAACAAATTGAAACTATAGTTACAGTTGTTTATCTAGAAGGTAGAATTTTAGAGAAATAAAACACAGCTTGAAAACAGAGACCATTTTAAGGCACATGATACATGAATGCTGTGGTATGGAAACCATAGGATATTGATGAAGAATAAGGGGCTCAAAAGTTTACTGAAAGAAACAAAGTAGGGTGTTACCACAGTGTAAAGAGGTCTGTCTTCTATTCTTCCTACCCTACTGCTGCATTTTTCATTCCATGTCTTCATAGAAGCATGGGACACCAGTAACAAACCCTGACTTGAAAATCAGCCTCCAGGAGTTGTAATGACTTAATTATGGGTTTCTATAGGTTGTAATGACTCATCATAATATTAACTATGTATCAACAATTTTAAAATATGCATTTGAAAATGAGCATCTAAGTATTTAAACCTAAGGGTGCTTAGACATCTTCTGGGTTTTTAATATTCTTTTCTTAAATTTTATTTTAAATTTATTTATTTCATTTACATCCTGACCACAGTTTCCCCTCCTTCTTCTCCTCTCATTCCCTCCCCCTACCTTTCCTCTACTCCTGTCAGTCTACTCCTCCTCTATTTCTGTCTAGGAAAAGGCAGGCCTCCCATGAAGACCAACAAAACATGGCATATCAAGTTGCAATAAGCACCTCCCCTTGTGTTAATGCTGTATAAGAGTCAGGCGGTAGTGGCGCATACCTTTAATCCCAGCACTTGGGAGGCAGAGGGAGGCAGATCTCCGAGTTCGAGGCCAGCCTGGTCTACAGAATAAGTTCCAGGACAGTCAGGGCTACACAGAGAAACCCTGTCTCGAAAAAGAAAAAAGAAAAAAAGGCTGGACAAGGCAACCTGCTATGAAGAATAAGATCCCAAAAAGCCAGTAAAAGAGTCAAAGACAGGCCCTGCTTCCACTGTTAGGACTCCCACAAGAAGATCAAGCTACTCAATTGTCCCATATATGCAGAGGTCTAGGTTGGTTTTTTTTTTTTTCTTTATTCTTAAGATAATGGTGTCAAAAAGTTTCCATTTGTGAATATGCTATATACTTGAGATATATTTTGATATAAGTTGGCATGCAATTTAGAGAGAGAGAGAGAGAGAGAGAGACAGATTCTCAGTTCATACTCCAGCTGGGTCTATCACTCACTAGGTATCTTGGGCTAGCTTTGAAATCATGGCAGTCTTCTTCTCTCAGCCTTCCAAGTGCTGGGAGTACATATGCGGACCACTAGACCCAGCTTTGTAATAACATTTTTAAGAAGGACTATTGAGGAAATCATGCCAATGAGAAATGAAAGCATTTTCCTCAATAACTGAAAATGCAAACTTAAGGCAGATATGTCATTTGAGACAGCTGTACAGAAGCAAAGGCTAAGTCCTGGAAAGACTGTTTTAAAATGGTATGCAAAGGAGCCAAAAAACAGCCCCTCAATATTAGCTAAATAATCCATCACATGTTAATGGTAAATACAAAAGCAATCCTAGGTAGAGTTTGAACTGATGATTAAATATTAATGAAGATTAATGTTTTTAATGATAAATTTAAAGTAGCATTCCAAATTCTGTGAAAGAAATCAGAAATGGTCACAATAAAATAATCACATCTCAGATGAAAAATGAGAGTTTTAGTTACAAAAAAGAAAGAAAGAAAAGGGGGGAAGGAAAGGAGAAGTTGTAGCTTAGTAGCAAGTTACAGGGTGTTGTGGAACCTTCTAGGAGGCTACAAGACAGGACTAGTAGAAGTAAGAATGTTGGGGGGAATGAGTTCAAGAAACAGCTAGAAGCTTCTCCCATGCTCAGCAGCAGCTGAAAGGAAGGACCTGACACTAGCTTCCTGCTTTTAGACCAGCTGTGACAAAGATTCTAACTTCCACCAAACTAGTAAAGTCTTCGGCACTCACCAGTTTGTCTTTCAAAACGAAAAATATCTAAGTTCTTAAGAACCTGTGCTTGGCATTAATTTTAAGGTGAATGAAAGAAAAATGTAGTTTTATTACAGGAGATTCATGATCATTTTAATAGCAATTTACCTCTCCCTCCTTCGTCTTTTTACTGAAGGGTGATTCACATTTCTGTTGCCCTATCTGGGAACATAGGATATTAGCCCCTGACTCTGATAGTTGTTATTAGGCTCCAAAGGGATGACACAAGAGGCAGACACACAGTTGAGAGAAGGGCTATGAAAATGTCTTCATGAATTGTTGTGCACACTGCTGCTTAGTGGGTCACTGGGTAGAAGTCATTAAGAGATAGGTTTTACCGCAGGGTAAGGACCTGGTTTGTAAAATTCTCAGAAGTTAGGGTGGGTTGCCTTGAAAGAAAGTGAGGTGTTTGGCACTGCATGTTTTCCAACTAAATGATACCATACAAGATGGGGTGTCTAAGATTCTGCAATACAAGAAGCAGATGGTAGACCCGCTTCTTCAGGAATTTGCCACATCAGGGTTATGTGTGTAATTTGACTCTTCACTGCCCCTCCCATTAAAAAGTCCATAGGATAATTTCAGGGACTGAGAAGGTTGCTAATCAGCCTTTGATAATAATAGCTCAGCATTTTCTAGCAATTCATCATGAGTTGGGGACACAAGGTGCACTGTTTACATTCTCACATGTAGGAAAATACCATTAGGCCAAGTTTAGAATTAATTTGAAATAGGCTCAGAGAGATTGAAAATAAATATATCCATGGCTTTCTGGATAAAAGTGATAAAACCAGGACACAAAAAGATGTTTGCTTACCTACAAGTTGGTGACTGATGAGGCTTAGGAGGAACTTGACATGAAGATGCTACAAGAGAAACCAAGGTAAGGGGAGAAGGAAAACACCCACAATAGATTAGCCCATCACTTTAAATATTTCAGATACAAAGCATTTGTCATGTCTCACACACACACACACACACACACACACACACACACACACACACACTCGAAAAATAACTCAAGAAGCACTGTTCATTTTGGTAAGCTTTTCTGCAAAAGGGCCCCCCATCTGTGGCACAGGATATAACCTGAAGCAAATTTCTTATTTTATTCTAAAATGTTATCAGATTTTAATGTACCTTCATACTTTAGAGCAGGTAAGCTTATAGTAGAACTCATGTCATATTTATCTAATGCCTTCATGTGTCTTAGACTCTCATTCCCTCCCCTCTCTCACTGTACTTTTGGAAGAGTCCCTCATTAGTCAAGGCGTAAGTAAAGAGTCAATAAAAGGGGTATTCTGGTGATGTCATTCTGAGAGTTTACAATGCAACCATCATTTATCTCTGCAGCATCCCAAGATATTCACCAGTTCTCTTGTAGAATCCCTAAGGGTGTTTAGTTTGCCCCCAATATCAATAGCTGCTTCAGTGCTGCTAAAACAAATTTCCTTTGGGGATAATGTGTCTATGATTTCCACCAAGGTTGTGTTCTTCACAGGAATCTTCCATTGCTCATAAACTCTTAACTATCACTACATTGAGTGTCAGGAAACCTTCCCCATCCATTGTCTATCCACCTGTTATCTTGTTGGCCTTATCCAAACATCTCCAGCCTTCATAGCAGCTGAAATAACAGATGGGCAAGGAGATCCTGAGATTTCCTGACATCTTCCTTCTGTTTATGAAATCTACCTACTTTCCCTCTGGAATCTCCTTATTAACCTTTTGTAATATTTCCCATAGTAATTTTTTTGTCATAAAAAATGAATAATTGACACATAGGTCAATGCAAATGAAGGGTACCATATCCCTTTGAAAACTATCAGGAAATATGAATGGAGATGTGATCATGTAGAATTGACACAAGCATGCTTTTGTGTTAGAGGATAATTGGCAGTAGCCAGGTTCCTGGGTGAGGAAGCCTGGACAGGCCCTGGATGTCTTAAGCCAGAGGAGAGATGCAGTTTTGGCATGTTGGACGTCTGGCAGGTACCAGGCTCCGGAACTGTTATTTCAGGACAAGACCTCTCTCTTCAAGAGATGTGGTTATTAGGCAGGCCTGTGGGAATAAAGGAGAATATAAGTTATTACTCAATGGCATGCAATTGGAAACAATTGGCTTAACTTCTCTATGCCTCATATTCATCATCTATAAAAACAACATAAAAATATGAGTTCCCATGTAGGGTTGTTTTGATTCTCAAATAAGCAAATATATAGCAAGTGCATAGCCCAGGGCCAAGATTCAATTAATGAATGCTATTGTTATTTAAGTAAAGAGTAAGAGTCATGGATAGGAATGTGGGGAGAAGAGGCTAGTTTCTAACAACACAGGATTAGGAAAAGGCTTTCCCATATTCAGTGGGGTACCTGCACAGGTCTTTAAAGGTGAGGAAATAGTTAGATGACGTTCAGAGGATTTGATATGCTCCCTCCACTTTCTGTGATTTTGCCTAGCTAATCTTTCCCAGGATCTCTTCTTCCCACACACTCTCATTGCATGGATCCCATACTCCCTGCTATGCTTCTTCAAGGATTTCTATGAAGTTCAAAGTCCAAAGCCCTTAGTACTATACAGTTATCCAGCTAGTAAAGGATGTTTTTATTGGTGTACATCATAATGTAGTCCATTGTGCTGAAGAAAGAAGATTAACCCAGTGCATAATACAGATTATTTTTATTACTACAAGTGCCTTTGATTAAAAAGAAGAAGAAGAAGAAGAAGAAGAAGAAGAAGAAGAACTCTGAAAGAGTGTACTCAAAGGAATCAATATTTCATTCTCTGCCTATCGGCCCCAAGCACTGCATTTGTTTTAACTAACAAGTTCCTTTACATTTTCCAGGGATCTGAAACTTGGAAGTGTGTACCAGTACCAGATTATCACCATTTCAGGAACTGAAGAGAGTGAGCCATCACCGGCTGCCATATACACCCATGGAAGTGGGTACTGTGGTGATGGCATTATCCAGAAGTAAGTAGGTCTACCCAGTGAAAAAGGAGGTTTGGGGAAATGGTAATTAGGTCAAGAGATGGACAAGGTGCTTTACTGGGACAGTGTAGGAAATGCTTTCCAATGCATAAACTCTGAGGCACCTGTTCCAATAACCTGTTAGTTGGGCTTTAAGCCATCTGCTGACCTTGAAAGAAAATTCAATGATTGTTTTCTGGGGTCACACACATTTCTCAAATATATAATATATGATTTTACCAGAGATATTACTATGTGCTTCCTATCATCTGCTCTCCATCTTGGTTGTTTTTTAAATTAGAGGTGTGCACCACCACTGCCTGGCTTAAATAAACCTTTAAAAAAAATCTTAAAAACATTTCTTTAACCCAACCATGGATTTGCACTTAATCCCAGCACTTGGGAGGCAGAGACAGACAGATCTCTGAGTTCAAGGCGAGCCTGGTCTACAGAGCCAGTTCCAGGACAGCCAGGGCTACACAGAGAAATCCTGTCTTGAAAAAAAAGATCAAAACAATTGTCTTTTCTTAAAGCCACATTTCAATTTAATATCACACACACACACACACACACACACACACACACACACACACACACACACACAAATCATTTGAAGTAGGAAGATCCACCCAACTTCTAATCTGGATCTTTGACATGGGATGATCCATGCTTAATCTGGCCTATATAAAATATCCTCTTTAAAGTGGAATTTTGTTCATCTAGCTTCTCTGCTTAAAACATATTCAAAGCTTCCCTTTTATATTAAGTGAGCATGCTAATAGCTGAAAAGAATATATTTCTTTGCTGGCTACCTTTTACATCTGTTAACACTGCAATCATCAATTCAGAAAATGGGCCAAAGCTTCACAAATATAATGAAGTATCATAACATACAATATTGAAACCATAAGCACTAAACAATATTCTAGAGTGAGTAGAGAATTTGAAAATGAATACACTGGGGTGAATGAATCAAGATGTGAAAGATTTCAGTCCAACTAGAAATTATGATTGCAAAGCATCAAGCTGTATGCAAAAAGAAATGTATCTTATAGGATGTTCAGTCTATTCATTGCCTGGTCCTTGAGGCAGGATACATACATCTGCCAAGCAGGAACAAGAAGTCATGAAGCCTTACCATCAACTTCTGATTGGTTTTCTTCTAAAATAAGCACAAAACACCCAGATGCTGGCACAAAATGGAGGTTTTCTTTATCCTATATAAATGAAGATAAGATCAAGCATCATTCCAAATTCAGTTTCTTATTGCTCCCATTGCTAGTGTATTTATTTGCAAGTGACACTATCACTAAAGTCTAAAACAATTGGCAGGTTTAATCACATGCATTATGTGTGAGATGGCAAAACAAGCTATTGGTAAATTCCTTCATTAAATGGCACTGTTGGGTGTCACATAATATTTTTGCAACATGGGATTACAATTGCTATTCCTGTTGGGGGATGGGTAGTCTGAAGGGTGCATTTGCTTCAGGCTTGGATGAAAGCACTGATGTGCAGCCCGTAAATTAGCTCTCAGGTGTGGTACGTATATGAAACAAAAGTGCTCGATGTCTATGGCTTGTGCTTGTCACTGACAGTAATGCCAGAGGGAAAAGCAGTTTGATTTGTTGCTAGTGATTGTGTGGTAGGTGATGGAAACTGGAAGCCTCCATATTGGGAAGAAAGGAGCAACTAGGACTAGATTTGTACTTGTGAAGGTAAAAGCAGTTTAAACTCGAAAATCCACTCAAAGAAACATAGGTATTTGACGGCCATATGCTGTATTTTCTAAGGTTTATTTCTATTGCATATGCATGTCCTTGCACATGCTCATGCTTCTGTGTGTGTGTCCACCACATGCATGCCTGGTGCCTGCAGAGAGTCTAGAAAAGAGTGATGGATTTGGGGACTAGAGACAGTTGTGAGAGCTGCCTGGTGTAGGTGCTGAGAACTGAACCTGAGTCTTCTGTGGGAGGAGCAAATGCTATCAGCCATTGAGCCATCTCTCCAGCCAGAGCAGTATGCTTTCTGATCATGATTTAACACCGAAAGAAATGCATGTTGCAGTCTGATTAAGTAAAACCCAGTTAATTCCATCTTTTCTGTTGACTGTGCAAAAGGATAGTAGTGTGCATCAGAGTCCCTGCCCTACAATAATGTCAGTGACTCATGGAAAGGTTATAATTCACAATTTGTAAACTTAAAAATGACATATTGAGGACTGGCAGCCTGGCTCGGTTGGTATAGTTCTTTCCTAACATGCTTGAAACCTTGAGTCAGATATGTATGAATCCAGCATGGTGGCACAAACCTGCACTGGAGGTGGATAGAGGCAGGAGGATTGGAAATTCAAGGTCATCTTCAGACATTCAGTAAGTTTGAGGCATCCTAGCCTCATCTCAAAAAAAAAAAAAGACATTTTTAAACAAAAATGTTGACATAATACCTAACTAAAATATGCCAACTTTATATTTACTGAGCAAAATATAGTTTACATTAGGAAGCGTTTTTGCTCTTCTGAAATAAAGACCCATGTAAGCATTGTGTCCAGCAGATAAA
>CABHPR010150829.1:27500-37084 GCA_902168415.1 Peromyscus melanophrys | reverse complement strand
CTATCTATCTATCTATCTATCTATCTATCTATCTATCTATCTATCTAGTCTATCTATCTATCTATCTATCTATCTATCTATCTATCTATCTATCTCTATGTAATGTATGTCAATATTTGTTTATTACAGTATTTTTCAATAGAACTTTCTAAATGTTCTTCACCTGGTTGTTTAAGAAAGTAGTCATTAATCATACAGAGTGATGGAGTATTTGAAATTTGACTAATGTGACTGAAGATATGAATATTTAATGTTATTGCATTTCAATTAATTTAAGATAAATAGGCATATATGGGTTTTGGTTACCATATGAGACTTTGCAGATTTGCTATTCCTTTCCATAGACACTCTTATGTGATTATATATGAGTATTATTACTCTGGGCAGAGAATTTGCCTAAAAAATATGCCTGGCTACAAGAAATTCCTGTTGGTTACAAGTACAAATGAATACATGGAGAAATTCTGTATATTATCATTATATTTTAAATTTTAGCTTTTATTTTATAAATGATCATACAAAGAATTGAGCTTTACTTTGGTATTTTCATATGTCACTCTACTTTGTTTTTCTTCATCCCTTATGTCCACTTTTACTGGTCCTCTTTCTCCCCTCAACCCATCTACTTCCCCCTTCCTCTTTCCTGCCATATGATCATCTATTATTTCTTATTTATTTGTTTAAGCTTAACAGAAAGCATGTGTGTTGGGTACTCTTTTCTTTTGCTAGTAGTTAAAGATACAATAGTATCTTGCTGAAGAATATGGATTTAAAAACAAATAGGACATGAACTCAGCAGTGTCTGATGGCATTCAGATGTTCAGCCTTGCTGAGGTTGACCTAGATGCTCTCTGTGTTCTTTCCAACTCTGAGCTTATGTGGTTTTCTAAGAATTTCCTCCTTTACCAGGAAATGGCAGTGCATGGTTTAAACAATTGATTGGGCCAACCAACCTTACATCAAGTCCTTTGTCAATGGCTCAGCAATCTCTGATTACTTAAATGGAAAGAATACAGACTCTTCTTCAACCCACACCACC
The DNA here is from genome assembly GCA_902168415.1 of Peromyscus melanophrys. Lineage (NCBI taxonomy): Eukaryota > Metazoa > Chordata > Mammalia > Rodentia > Cricetidae > Peromyscus > Peromyscus melanophrys. The sequence continues at coordinate 36,045 of CABHPR010150829.1, read as the reverse complement.
TTTATCTCAAGTCCCACACCTCGTGACTTACCAGTTTCTGGGTCACAGAGCTGTTCACAGGCATCTGTTGTCCTCTGTCCACAGAGATCTCTCACCCATGGAGAGGTGGCATTGATCTGGTAGTACAGGGACAACTTGGCAGGGTTTAGCCAGTCAGAGATATCCAGGTAGCTTCCTTCACTCACCACGAAGCTGCTCCCTAAGGGTGAAGAGAAAGCAACAGCTACTTTTTCTCCAATTTTAGAGTCATTACTGGTGCTAAAGGAACAAATGAACAAATAATCCACCTCCAATTGTTACAATTCACTTACCTAAGAACATTTTAAGAACCTTTACCCTGTGTCATTATGGTGTTAAAAGTCAACATGAACTAGTTCAGCCTAGTGGGTAAGAGTGTGTCTTGAGGACTGGGTTCAGATCCAGACATTGCCCTTATAGAACACTGACTTTGTGAAAGTTGCTTAGTTACTCTGGCCTTGGTTGCTTCATCTGTAAATGGAAATATTAATGAGAGCCATCTCAACTGAGAGAATGCAATAGATTGATGTAAGGTGTGTAGACAGTGCCTGACAGGTGCTAGTGAAAAATGATTAAATGTTAAATTTCAAAACGAAAAGTGACTGTCCTTGTCACCCAGGAATCTCTTTGGAAAAGAATGCACTAATGCTCACCATAGCTGAGTGGGTGATAACTATATGCAAGATAGGAAACATGGAATCGGGGCCTTTTCCCCAGTGTGTGCTGTATTTTCTGCCATGACATTTGTAGTGCTGGGATTCAAAATGAGAGACTCACACATATACTTGGTGAGTGCTCTACCATGGAGCTGTACTCTCAATCCAATTAATTTTATTCTAAGGGAGATATGAGATTAAAATGTAGATAGTGGTAGACAAAGACATAGAGGTATTTTCAAGGAAATTCCTAGAACCTTTAAGGAAAGATACCACACATGCTTGTACACACACACACACACACACACACACACACACACACACTCACACACACACACACACACACACACACACACACACACACATTGATACTGAGCTTCGAGGCACATACCTATAATCTTAGTACTCAGAACACGGAGGTAGTGAATTCCAAGCCATTAAGATCTACACAATGAATTTCAGGTCAGCCAGAGATACAGAGGGAGACCATGTCTTAAAAAGCAAACAAAAGGAAACAAATGAGATGCTTTATGTTTGGAGAGTACAGGAAGAGAAGTATGTGGGGGCTGGCATCAAAGGGTCATGTCAAACCCCACCAGAATGGCAGCTGAGTCACTTCTAGTTACATCTTTACACATGGGCCTAAAAGCCAGAAGAGACTAAAATATAAGTTTATATTATAATCAATCCATTTTCCCATGAAGATCTTAAGATGTTCCTAGAAACTTATATAGGTCAAAAAAGCCTCTAGCTATGTAATCTATGAATTGAAATATTCCTCATTAATTCATAAGATATATCATATGTATATACATACATATGCACATGTGATACATTATCCACTTCAATTTACTGTATAATTTACAATGTTTACACACACACATACACACACACACACACACACACACACACACACACACACACACACACACATATATATTCCATACAAAATCACACATGCTCATAAGTACACCCAGTTGGAGGAGGCAAGAAGATCCTTCAGATTGACTACAATAATACTGTAAATGATGAATATATGTATGAAGCAATCATGCAAAGCAGAGGTTAAGCTTCACAGAGTGAAAAATATGAGTTTGAATAGGACTAAACAAGACTTGAAGAACAGTTCTGGACTTGTGGTATATCTGTCAACCTGCATCACAGGGAACAGAAAACTGTGTCCCAAAATTAATATACCCAAGTCTTTCTACCCTGTTTGCTTCTCTTTATCACACCAGGAAATAACAACAACAACAAAATCAAGTTGCTTTTCCAGGAAGGAAATTCAAGTTTTCTTAAGAGCATCTCAGTTTTTCAGCATCCTTTGCATCTAACAGGGACTTCTGTCAGATCATATTAGACACTGTTCTTGACCTACGATTGGGCTAATCTTGGATCAGATCATCTGCGGTAGCCCAGTGTAAACTTGTCAGAGAGGTGAGGTCACATCAAACTGTGCCTGGCTTTCTAAGTATCTGAGACCAAGGGCTAATGCCTATATTCTTTAACTCACACAGACACAGAATGTTTATCATTCTATAGAAGGAGTTCCTATGTAAAGGCACAGGAGGCAACACGATTTTCAGTGTGAATGCCAGAAGCATCCATGTGAGACAGCAGGAGTAGATGAGTGACATCAAGCTGAGATAAGGAAATGACCACTTTTGAAGTTGGCCCTAAAGTCCTTGGCAGCTAAAAGAAAGAAGAAAAAATAGGAATGAGTCTGTTGGATTTCATATTTCAAACTTTTGGCAAGGAAATCTATGCAAATCTATCTGCAAAGCCACATTTCCCCCACTGGAACAAAGCCCAAACAGAAACATGTCACATGGGTCCTTGATCAAGGCACTACACATCAGTATCAACTGCAGATTTTTCTTTTAAAAAGCACAGTCATGCTGTTTAAATGGATAATTCTTGTATTTATTCTCACTAAAGACTGAGGGATGGATATTGAATTGTGTCTCAGGGCTGAGTTTGGTTAATCCTGCTGCTTCAGAAAAGCTACATAGTGCTGTGATAAAGAGAACAGCCAGCAAGAAGTGAGTTCAGATTCTCAGGATATTACTTCCTGGATGTATAACCTTGAGCAAGAAAACAATCCCCAACCTCAGTTACTACACATTAATAGCATGGATTAGACAATCCCCCCCAAATGCTGATATCAAGATTTTGTAAACAATGCATCTGCTCTAGGTCGGCATTACCTGCAAGAAGACTCAAAGGCAGCGACTGGCATGGGGATAGTTTGCTAGTATGGTCTTGAAAGGGTGTGGACAAAGTGAATGACATGGAGGGAGATATTAAACTGCTATGTGGATACAGACAAAAGCCCTTCAGAGATTGCACAGGACACTGCCAGTGGATAGTCCTTCATACTGGTTTCAAATCAAGGCAAGCTTTTGTACCCTCATATTGCTCAGTAAGGGACTATAGGCTATTTCTGGGAAGCTGACATAATCTTGGGTGAAATAGTCCTTCAAAATGGAGGATGCTTATCCAAGAAATACTCAGCTGAGAGGGGCCAGCCAGTAACATCCCTTGCAACTGGGAGAATGAGCGCTGCAACACTTAATGGAGATGGGAATACAGCATGGTAAATCCACTAAAGCAGATAAATTCCTGGGTGCCTTCTGAAATTGACTCATGAGAGCAATTCTGATTATTTGGTTTTCTTATGAAGTTCAAAGCTCTACACATAATATCAACAGAGTTCAAATATGAGAAATATGATTGGACTAGAAACACGTATAACAGGCTACTTGTATTTGAAGGCTGAGCCTTTTAGAGCTAACTGGATCATGAAGATGGAATTCTTAAAATTGGGATTAATGCCCTTATTATAGACTTAGGAAATCTGTTTTGAACTCTGAGGAAAGATAGCCCACAATGAACCAGGAGGCTGACCATTACCTAACACCAACCATGACAACATCCTGATCTTGGACTCTCCAAATTCCAAAACTTTCAGATACACACTTGTACCATTTATAAGGCACCAGCACTCTGGTATTTTGTTTAAGCATCATAAATGGACTAAGTCAGTAGGTTGTCTTTAACATCTTTGAAATGGTATTTTGCAGAGATGTACAGGCATTTTGATGGTAGAAGGAAACTACTATCCTTTGAGTGTTATGATTATTCATTCTTGATATAAATATATTACATATTCTGCTCACAACAGTCTGATGGGATAGTCATTTTCTTCTTTCACAGAAGAATGCATGAGGTACAGAGAAAAATTGATCTGACCAATTTGCATAATTACTCAGGGGCAAGAGTGGAAACTGAGAGAAAGGTTTTCATTCTCTAAAGCTATGACCTTCCAGTATTTCAGGCTGTTTTGAGAAACAGGAACTTTGGTAGGGTTGTGGTCCTTTTGCTCTTCCTCCAGAAGGCTGGACACTTACTTTGGTGACTGTAGCATATATATTGCTCGAAGTGCTTTCTCTTCCTCTGATGGACTATGACTTCTTACAAGGAGCATGTAGGGAGTCATTAGTCCTTATCAATCCATCTCTTAGCAAAATACTCAGCACAATGTAGAGATTTAGCAAATGTTAAAGTAAATTGATGAAATCAAGTTCCTTGTCTGACTACCGAGAACTTCAGCTCACTTATTCCTGGGATCAGGAAGTAGAAAGGTCATTGTGTTGGTCCAGGTTAATTTTATTTGCACTCCATAAAACCTAGACAATAAGATTAGCATTTTAATAATCTCAACAGTTTCAAACTAAAAAACTGAACTTCCCCTTCATAGCTCTTGAGGGAAGTGATTCACTTTCATGGGCTTGAGATGTGGATGAGTGAAATACAGACTTGAGTAAAGGGGCCCTGTGTGAAGGAGCAAGGAGATGCAAAGATCATGTTGTATCAGAAAGATGGTAGAAGAAAGACTTCTGTGCTAAGTCTATTGCGTTCATTTGTCCAGCACTTAGTAAAGCCTTCCCACATGTAAAACAGTTTTCATAGAGACAGAAAAATAAGTTAGAGCCATTGAGAATATTATGAGCTAAATAATGTAGAGCAAATACATGCCAAACTATGTACCATACAAACCAGAGTGTGGTGAGGATTATCTGAAAAGCTGGTTTTTCCTTTGGAAAAAAATCAGGGAAGTTCAGAAAGCAGGCCTTGCAAATTGGCCTTTAACTTAAGCTTATGGGCAGAGATCACTCAAAAGAGCTTAAAGGGGCAAACCATAAAGAGCTAGGTGCTTGGGTAGTACACAGCAAACTTACCCAGTAGAGCTGAAAGCCTTACTTGCCTCATATTTCTCAGTCCTTGCCATACTTATGACAAAATTTCATCCAGTGTGAACTTTCATATACCATGCAATCAATTCATTCATCTGTGCCTTTGGATATAAAGTAGTTAGCAAGCCCTGTACCAGATTCTAGTTGAATAAAATATAGTGTGTGGTAGTAGCAGGGATGGAGATCAGACATGCAATTCCGAGGCAAAGCCTGGGTGCCTACGCTTCTTTCCCCTTTACTTTGTGTTCTGTCTAGATTCTTCATTTCTCGAAGGCAAAGGCCATGCTTTGTTTAAGTCATGATCACCATAGTTCTTAGTGTGTGATGGAGGTTCAGAGGACATTTGGATATGGGCAGAGAATCTGAGAAAAAAAATACAAGGTGGAGTTAGGAGGGAGGATGCACTAGTAAGTTAAATGAGTGTCAAACAGCTCTCTGAATAAATTGCCACATTTCTATGGGAAAGAAAACTGCATTGCAAGGAAACAAAAATGTGTTATTTCTTGTGTCTCATGTTTCCCTTATTTTCCTCTGGATGTCTGTCTTATTTTCTTGGCTTTAGATTAAAAGCCCTCCCTCCCATATTGGGCAATGTAAGATGTAAGATTCCACTCTGAGATACTCATTTAGATCCTCCCAGAGAGCAATGACTCTTAAATGAATCTCTGCCAAAATTTCAACTTCAAAATGTCATGTTTCCTTATTTTTAAATATATATATGCATATATATATATATTCATTTTTCTCCCACTGCTTTGTGGGAATATACATCATCTAATTAGCCAAATGGATTTTCAGTTCAGCCCAATCATTTCCTTATCTAGAATCTGAAGCCCAGTGTTGCTCAGGGGACTGCACGGGCACTGAGGTCCTCATTAACTCTGATCTTCAATTACATTGATTATAAGCCTGCTTCTGTAATTGTGCAGAATAGATCAGGGGTAAGCTTGAAAGCTCAGGCCACTCCATAATGTTCTCCAAAAAGCCAGACGCACAACATCCAGCAAAAGAAGCAGAAAGCTACAGATGAGAACTAAAAATACCACGGAAGTAGGTATCACCAGACAAAAATTGCCTGGTGAGGCAGGCAGCAGCTGCAAATTCCTTTCATTACACTGTGCACCATGAGCCAGACCAATGAGAGCCATGGGTAAAAGACTTCAAAACAAGGCTCTGGTCACACTGGTGAACGGCCAGCAGATGCTCTCCAAAAATGAAGGGCAGGAAGGATTTTGGTTCCAAGTATTCAGTCCTCTTTGTTTTCTCCCTTTGGTTGCTAAATGATGAAAAGTACTCTCCCTTCAGTCACACCATCACAGAGTCTATCTCTGTTGGGGTCTCAGACCTATGAGAAATGTCTTTCTTGGAAGTATGATGATGTACAAATTCAGAAGCAGAAATGAGGACCACTTCTATTATCAGCCCAGCAGGTACGTGAAGCACATGTCGACTCCGGTTCCTGCCCCAGTTTACAAAGCCATAAGTCAGTATTGGCTACATTCTACCACCTACTATCTGTTGAAAAGTGGATACATGAAGTGGGTGATCAAACAAAAATGTGAGGGTTTTGTAAGTGGAAGCAAAGTCAACTTAGGTGGTTGGGAGCAATTGGTTTCTCAGAACAGTATCCTTATTGTGGGCCTGTTTTCAAACAAGGCTCTCAGCCACTTATCTCTGTGTCTTTTCCCCTATCTCCATCTTTTCCTTTTATCTCATCTTCTGCCACTAAATCTCTCTTTACACTGGATCAAGTTCAACCTTCTCACCATCACCTACATGCCCTCTATCTGTTATGGGATGGATTGTGTCCTCTTCAAGTTCACTTGGTGCAGGCCTGGCATGCATTGATTCAGAATGTGACTGTATGTGAAGGCATGGTCTTTAAAAAGGCAGAGTTAAAAGGAGGTATTGATTGGAGCCTTTATTCAACATGACCCATGTACTTATAAGAAGAAATTAACCACACATGTATAAGGAGGAGGGATTATATGAAGATGAGAAAAAACAGCCACCTACGAGCCAGAGATAGAGATAGCAGAAGAAATCAATCTTGCTGACACCATGAACTTTGACTGCTGACTCCATAACTATGAGAAAACCACCCCTAACATTTCAGCTACTCTGATACTGGTACTTTATTATAGCAATATTAGTAAACTAATATACTACTTCTATTGTATTGAGCAAATATTTCTTATGTATGTTATAATTATTAGCCTTTATTTATTACAAAGGAACCCTAGAGATCACTTCTCAGAATAAAGTTTGTTCAAAACATATACAATAATAAATGTAAAATGACAAAGCCAATAATTGAAATTCAGTTCTATGAATGTACTTCCTGGAGATGCATAGAGTTCTAAATATAAACCTTAGTTTGAACTAAGCCCTTTTCACTGATTCCCTAGAAGTCCGACCTGGCTCTAAATACTTCAACATCACTGGATAGACAGAGGAAGTGGTATGTAGGTTATAATATATATCATGTGAGTAAGATACAAATGTTAATAAGATAGAAGCTAAGAAGAAACTGAAAATGCCCCATGGCTATTTTAAAGAAGGTCATTTTATGGAGAACACTGTATGGTTGGGCTCTTCCAAAAATAGACACTTGTTTAAAAATGTAATAATCTTCTTGGAAATCATATAATAGATGAGAACTTTATGATATTATGAGAATCATACATGACATCTAAAAGAAGTTTCCAAACACTTTTCTTTATTTTTCCCTAAGGAAAGTTTATTGATTTCCACCCCCAAACTCTCTCTTACTAGTGACATTTTAATACCAGAAATGCATTGTATATTGCACTTTATTTATGGTTTACTTTTACAATGCACAGGGGGAGTATTTTATTACCCTCAAACCCATTTTTCACCTCTTTGTGGATGTGATAATCCTCACTGAAGATGCACACTATATTCAAACCCTCTTCTTTAATAGACAATCAAACCTAGAACAATAGGCAGGAAAGGATATGCTCAAGATCCCATGAGGATTGGCCAAGTACCATCATATGTTATATAAAGAGCAACTAAAAACCTTGTATAAAGCAGTTGTCCCCTCAAATTATCATGGAGCTGAGATTTCCTATTGCCTCTTGACATTGCAGTAGTTTTTTTTTAATTAGGTTTTTTTTTTTTTTTTTTTTTTTGGTTTTTCGAGACAGGGTTTCTCTGTGTAGCTTTGGAGCCTGTTCTGAAACTCACTCTGTAGCCCAGGCTGGCCTCGAACTCACAGAGATCCACCTGCCTCTGCCTCCTGAGTGCTGGGATTAAAGGCATGCACCACCACTGCCACAAGAGATGCATGACTCATGGGTTTGGGTTCCTGATGGTGGTCGTATAAAGTATAGTATATACGACGATATGTGATACATAATATTTAACAAGGCTACTAAACATAAATGTTACTGCATTACATATTTAGTATCCTATAATTTTTTTAATCAGTTTTAGAGTATACATCATCTATAGGATTTTAAGAAGGCAGTTTCCTATAAAATGTTGTATTGGGTTACATATCAGTAGTCTGCACATGCATCTCATTTTTTCACATCTCTTGATTATATTGTTTTCTCCTATGCTTAATTAAATCTTACGGTGCTTTGTTTA
>CABHPR010150829.1:0-25000 GCA_902168415.1 Peromyscus melanophrys | reverse complement strand
GATCCAAATGGATTTGAAGTCCCATCATCTCACCATTTGCGTGGCTCTGGAACATGTTTCCTATTTCTTTTCTCAGGCTCTTCCTTTAAAAAACAGTGAAGGGCATTTACCATGCAGCACTTGCATGCATGTTATGGGACTGTGAGTGTCTGACACTCTGCATTTATCAGATGGAAATTTGTACTGCTATTGATGCTATTCTTTAAATGGCCTTAGAAGTATCCCCAGAGGGGAAGTATTATTTGTACTCCCATTCTACAGGAAAAGCAAAGAAATTGAGGCTTCAGGACTTCATATGTATATACCCTGAAACACACAGTTACATTGTTGACAACTGGAAATTAGAATGCACTCTGTAATGCTATTAGGCTGTCCCCTATTCTCACTTCACAGAAAATCTGTCCACACTACAAGGAATTATTTGTTTTAATTTACTTTGAATATGTCAATATTCACATCTAGTTCATTCTCTAACTACTGTACTTCCTAAGATGATGACTGAAACATAAATCATACTATGTTAGAGTGAGTAGAGAGGTATTGTATTGCATAACATTGTACTTTGATACTTACATCTCCAAATACATGTAATATTTCCAAGAGCTGTTTTCTGGAAACTGGACAACAATTCAAATTAATGCTGAGACTTAATCTAATTGTTTTATGATACTACAAAAGATTACATGAGGCAAAGCATCCAAAAGTCAGACTCATGTTGATGGAACAGCTTTTACTGTCTGGCACAGATGAGAACAGCTGCCGAAAGATGTAATATTGGTACTTGGGGTGGCATAAGAAAGGAGATCTGCAGCTTATCCACACTGTAGCATCCTCAGCAATTAGCCGTTCACCTGCTTAATACTGCTATGAATTCTAGAAGCTTAAAAAAGAGAAAGGATAAAGTTTTATCTGCAGATCAAACAGAAGACTCTAGGGCTCAAGATGGGATTTGGGTGGCTGAGATGCTTATTTCAGGTATACAATACATGAAGAATGAAATCATTCTTTCTGTTCTCAGAAAGACTTGGTAAGGGACAACTTGAAAGAGTCTAGCTCTGCAGCCAGCAGGACTGGTGGAACTCAAGCCCTGTCATTTGCCATTTGATCACCTTTATGTCTACTGCCTGACTTTGTGAGCCTTGGGGCTCCTCTGCTGAGAAATAGGACAGTGGCGAGTAGCACATACTTCTTCTGTGCATGATTTCATATTGAGATGATTGTAATTTGTGAGAAAGGTGAGTTAGCCCAATGGTACTTAGGATCTTACCTCAGTGCTGAAACAATCATGAATAAAACAGTAATTTAGAATGTATATATAGGTATGTAGTGAAAATTCAGAAGATGAACATCAAAAGGTCATCAACTCAGAGAGAGAATGGAAATGAGAATGAAGACATGTTTGATATTGTATCTCTTGCTAATGTTTGTGTCACTGTTTTGTAACAATCCTGATAATGAGTAACATTGTCCTGTTTGGATAGTTGGGAAGAAATAAAGATTGGAGTTGATATAAAGTTGCAGTATTGAGTCAGGCACATTGGTATTGGTGGGTTGTTGTTGTTGTTGTTTTGTTGTTGTTGCCAGAAATATAGTCCTAGTCTGCTGGCATAATAAAACAAAGGGAGCCCAGCCAGGCCTCAGGGACTAATGGTACATTTCCTTCCACCCACGATACCTGTGGGTAATTTTCAGATTCTCACCTCCTTGCCTTTGTCCACATATTCTGTAATATGCAAGGCCATGAAACATGTCTGTCTTCCTTTAACCTACGAGTGACTGAGTGTGATGGCTAATTTTGATTGCCTATTTGCCAGAATCCCCTAGCAGACGAACCTCTGAGTATGTCTGTGGAGGAGTTTCTAGGTTAAGTTAATTAGGGTGGGGAGACCCACCCATGGACTGGGGTCCTGGACTGAACAAAAGCCATCTGAGTGTGAACATTCATTTTTCTGCTTCTCGACACTGAGTACAATGTGCCCGGCTGCCTCACACACCTGCCTCCATGCTTTCTCTGCTATGATGGAACATATCCTCAGTGAGCGTAACTAAACCCTCCTTTCCTTAAATCTCTTCTGTCACAGCAATCACATAAATGACTTAACAAACTTGGTCCCTTCCCTGATGGCCCAGCATAAGCATCTTTCTTATTACTGTAGTGTCATTTCCAAAGAATCCAAACTCAGCACGTACTCACTGAGTTCCCCTCATGAGACAAGATGTGGGTGTGCTGGGGCTTCTTCCATAAGAAGAAAATGAAATTTCTAAAGGAAACCATAACCAACACATGCTGGATGGACATCTTTTATCATGATGGTTAGCCCTTAGAAGACAATCATTAAAACATTCTGAATGAATGCAGGAATGACAAATTGCACTTCCTGTTCACTGTCTGAAAAGCACTGCCTTAAATGTTATCAAATGGCGGCAAAGGAGGCGGACTGCAGTTCCCACCCCACATTTCTGCACCTTAATACCCAATACCAAACTTTGCTTTCCAGAAAGAGTTACTCAAGGTGCTGAAGTCACCTAGAACGCTTTCATATCTCTGTAGCCTTGGACAAGTATATTGGCCACTTTGTGTTTCCACGTACTCATCTGAAAATAATGCGGAAATTAATGCTTCCTTTTTCTAGGAGTATTATCAAGAAGAAGTATATTAATGGGTGGAAAATGTTTTTAAGAGTAGTTGGCACTCAATTATACTCTGCCCTCATATATGTACATTTTCACTCCCATACCATAGATGAATAAGCTAAAGATAACAAACAAGTGCCTTTTTCTGCCTTGTCCAAGGTACATAGTTTTGAAAGTAGTATTGTGAGCTGCACACTCCAGATTCTCTACTTCATCTCCTGTGACTTTACTTTTTTTACAGTATTGTGTTTAACTAATGAGTGTGCTCATTTCAATAATTAACAAATTTAGGGAGCACCACTTACATGTCCATCCTGTCTAGTGTTCAGCAAGTAACAAGACAGGGTATTTGTCTATAGAGAACATATAATGTTAGGTAGATGGGCATGACACAAGTAGTATCACCAACACACATGGTCACAACTGTGGACAAGTGTTCTGGAGGAGGAAAGAAGCTGCTGTGGGTATCAAGCAAAGTATGTGTGTGTATATATGCAAGTGTGCATGTGTGTATATGCTTATTTGTGTGTATGTATATGTGTATAAATGTAAGTGTGAATATATGTGTGCATGTTTAGTAGTAAGAAAAGAAGAGAGCAGATAGTCTTAGTAAAATCATGTCCTCTGCAAAGACCACAAAGTATCAAAGCTTCTGAAATAGAAAGTAGATGGAGTTGTTTTTATCCAGCTTACCATCTAGCAAACAATTTTAACTAAACGAGGAGATTCCCAGGATGCTTGTATATATTTATAGTCTCTTTCTTTCAAGTTTAATTGTCCATTCTTGTGTGTTAAGAGTCTAGATGAATGCACAGTTCAGTAGCCAGGCCATGATTTTGTGTCTCTACATCAAACCCTATGGTGCATACACAATCTACCCACCAGGAATGGGCACGATGGGAGCCACATGAAAGGATGAATAAAGTTCAGTCAATTTCACTTCTGTAAAGAACCAGTGGATGAATCCTCTTTCTCATTGTTAAATTCGTTTAGATGATGAAGCCCTACTGTGTTTTCAGAGTGAGAGAAAAAAATCCAGGGCAGTATTGAAGAGCAGAAACAGGGAATGAGGCAACCAGTATTCATGTTCTAGCCCTGCCACTAGCTAACCAAATGATAACTATCCAGTTAAATGGGCTTTGGTTACTCAGCTATAAAAATGTGGATAATGATCTCATAGGAATGTGGGAGGTAATATATGTAAATTAAATTTCTGTGTTTCAAATTACTCACATTTAATGTAAATGAGGCAATATATGTAAAGTGCTTAAAACACTACCTGACACATAATAAGTGCTTAATAAATGTTAGTGTTCTCAGTACTGTTACTACCTTCGTATATTTGATAATCTTATCATGAAATAAAAGAGAATGTAGCTTTGTTCAAATATAGTTTGGCAAAAACAAATACAATAACCAAGCCTCCTGCTTAAGCAACATATTAGCTCAAGGTAATACAGCACAAACAAAAGCCCATTTTGTGACTCATTTCTGCTTTGCTAATTGCCTGTTCCTGTTCTGGACCTCAGCCAGGAGTCAGTCTTTAGCCTTGCCATGGATACATTCACATCAGCTCATGAGTGTGCGTAAACAAGAGTGCACAGTCCTTGCCATCTCTAAGGACCGCAAAGAAATGGCATTAAAAGTGAGTGATTTGAAACAACTGAAATTTAATTAAAAACAAAATTAAAAGTTGTTCCAAGCCTGGCGCTTCAGCCAGCAAGACTCAGAGGAAATTACTAAGTGCCACTAATAGCTGGATCCAATTCACAAGCCTCTACAAAGAGGCAGAGGGAGCAGAGAAGATGCATACCTTTTAGATGAAACAATTAAAAATCACTTCTGAGAAATAATCACAAACAATATCCCAGGGTAAAAAGGACCATTATTTGCTGATGTGTTTCTCTTGGATATCATTATTTCCATTATGGGAAAGGGCACTGAGATTCCCAAGTAGCATCCTCTGTGGCAACACAGAAAGACAGGAATTGAACATGTTAGAGATGGGATGAATTCCTTTAAAGAGTATTTGGCACATGCTGTCTAAAATTCTACCTTACTAATTTATTCAACCTTTGAAAATCTAGATAATCATGTTGTTTAGTATAATCAGTTTTTTTCAAGGAATGGACCTAATAAAGACCAATGTCAGCTGGATGATGGGCACTAGAGAGGTTAAATAAACTGGTTATGGAAATTATATGGGTAGATATGTGTGTGTGTTTGTGTGTGTATATATATGTATTATATGCATATTTGGTCTGATTTCGAGATATGGTATTTAGAAGCAAGTCTATGAGAGTCCTGACTCTGAGGGAAGAATGGAGATAACTGGAAAATTAGTACACCTATGCCAGCAAGAAGGAAGACACATGAAATGGTCTGAGGCAGTAAGAGTGGTGGGGAGAAATGAGGTGCACATGACCAGAACTGGGATGGTTAAGCTTCACATGAGCATTAGCTTACAGAGTGGAGTGGTTGTGGGGGACCACGGTGACTCCAGTTTGTGGCTTGACTCCATCTTGACTCAAGGTCAGAGAGTTCAAGCTTGTCTTTAGGCTTAGGCTAGATAACAGGTTGTTTCACCAAAGGCATGGTTACCAGATGTCTTACTCTTCAAGGCTGGATAACAGGATGATTTGCCAAAGGTGTGTTTGCCAGATGTCTTGAGAATTAAGGAGGTGTTTATACTTGTTTGTACCTTGAACCACAGTGTCCTTGCGAGGGTGGTCTTTTACCCCCCCCCCCTTGCTTTAGGTGTAAAAAGACTGTGAGAAATAAACTCAAGGCTGCTGCAGTATTGACTCAGACCCCTCCCGAAACTATCCTGTGTCTCTGTCTTTTTCTTTTACATCTATGTCTCTATTTTTCCTATCTGTTATTTCTCAATTCTCACTCCCCTATTCAGGACTGTTCGACGGGTTAGATGGGACCCCAAAATGAGGCAGCCCAACTTAAATGCATATAATCAGAACAGATGGCAAATGTCCCAGAGAATGCTCTCCGCTCTCTATATCTCACAGTCTCAGTTCTCTTGGGCATATAATGGCAACAAAGATGCCTCTCCTCTGGAAGACTGCCTGCTCCCTTGGTCATTTCTACAATCCATTTCATTGCATTTACACCAAGCATGTTGACCTTGTTCCATCCCTGCAGCCGTTCAGACAGTTTCAGGCCTGCTGCTTCCTCTGCCTGTGCACATTTCCCTTTTCACCCCTTCCCATCTGTTTAAATGCCACCTCTTCAGAGATCAGCCCCATGATAAACAGCAAGTTCAAACTCTCTTCTTCCTCTTTGATTTAATTACATCCACAGCTGCTTAACATGCTACCACTGTTTACTTTGCCACTTTGAAAATCTGCTTCAATCTTTCCTCGTTGAGAAGGAAAGAATCACGGAAGTAGAACCTGTTATGCCTTCTGCAGAAGAGCATTTTTATTACCCTTCAGCACATATGGAACATGGAATATTTAATATGTGGGCAAGTTCTAAATGATTAAATAAAGTATTAGGTGTAAAATGCCTACCATACTGCCAGACATGTCAGTAGCACATGATGAGTTTTACCAGTTATTCTATTGTTGTTGTTGTTGTTTTATATATTACAACCTGATCACAGTTTCCCTCCCTCCCTTCCCCCAGTCTTCCCTCAATTTCCACTCTCTCCCAGATACATGTCCCCCATCTCCCTTCAGAAAAGAGCAGCCTCCCAGGCATAGCAACCAAATACAGCATAATATGCTACAATAAGACCAGGTACATATCATCACATCAAGGTTGGACAAGGCAAGCCAATAGGAGGAAAGGGTCCCATAGGTATTCAAAAGTGTCAGTGACCACCCCACTCCCACTGTTAGGAATCCCACAAGGACACCAAGCTACTCAGCTGTAGCATATTAGTTATTTTTATGAATATTGGACCATAAGTGTACTTAGATTCCTAGTAGGAGGGGTTCTCTGTGGGGGCAAGTTAGAACTTCGGAGATTGAAATGATGAGGCCAGAGGCTTCCAAATGCGAACTTGGTGTATTCCATTGACTCTGAAACAAGCACTATTCCTCAATATGTTTCTACTGCCTGTATGGATGTAAGCATGGGGCATGAGAAAACCATATGGTCCTGAGGGTGGAGGCAACAGGTTAGTTGAGGAGAGGCTGGAGGTAATTCTCTTTTGCTCAAACCATTCTTATCTCATCCTCAAACATGTTCCTTTAGAGAGAAGCTATGCAGTGATATATTGTGTCCCCCAATATATTGTGCACCCTAATAAAGCTTATCTGAGAGTCAGAGGAAAAAGCCAGCCACTATATTAAACATAGATGTCAGGCAATGGTAGCACATGCCTTTAATCCTAGCATTCTGGAGGCAGAGATCCATCCAGATCTCTGTGAGTTCAAGGCCACACTGGGAACAGAGCCAAGCATGGTGGCACACACCTTTAATTCCAACACTGGTTAACCATAAAGGTCTGGAGGTCTGTACAGACAGACAGGAAGTGACAGCACTGGGCAAGAAGAGGAAGTGATGCAGCTGGGCAGAGAGAGGAAGTGAGATGGCAAGAACAGAAAGGCAAAGAGGCGTGCATATACAGGAAGTAGGTTTCTTCCTGTATACATATCTGAGGAGTTGGTGAAGTGAAATTGTCTGTGGATTGTCCTATTCCTCTGATCTCTCAGCTTTTCACCCCAATATCTGGCTCCAGGTTTTTTTTTAAATTAATAAGATCGTTTAGCAATTTGTCTTACAAAGCTGTAGTGTTTACTTCACACTGTATGTTGTCTAAGAAGCTCTCCAGGTCAACCTCAGTGAAAACATCATTATCTGTCTTCTGTATTAGTCCTTATAGAGCTCTGAAAGTATGAAGCTTTTGTTTACTTGGCTTGTTAGTGTTTGGGGTTTAAAAATAAAGTTCCAATAGTGACTGTAATGACAGTAGTGATACTGAATATTTCAGACCTTATGGGTTTTATTTATTATCTTGAATGGGGAAAGGATCTAAATATATAACTAGTATTCCATGCTGCACACTTTGAGAGAATATGGTGGTTATAAAAGGGGAAGAAAGAATCCTTGCTTGAAAGTAGTGTATTTGGAGTATGATAACAGTTTATAAGAGAATATCATCAGCCTTGAGATTTAAATACATAGGAAACTTTGGTGTCCCAATGCAAGGATGTCCACTTTCTCTGCAAAGTCACAGAACATTGTCTACAGAAGCCACACATGAGTTGCATGTGGAAGACGATGTGTAGGTGGAGTGTAGGGGCTAGAAGACTGATGCAGGAGAAAAGTACTATTTGCAAGAGACAAAAAGAGAACCTGAGCCATCAGGAAACATCTAGTGTATATAGCTGGAGTGTGTGAAGCCTTAATGTGGGGAATAATCAAATATGAGAGTGAAGATAGCTTCCTGTTCTAATAGTCTATAATTTAGAAAATTGCCAAGCTAGTTTCTTGGCAGTGTGCCCACCATGTGCCCTCACCCCTGTGCCCATCTGCTCCCTTTTAAGGTGGTAGAAGCTCCCATTTTTAATTGATTCCATATTTCAAATATGACAACAGGTCCCTAGGCCTCCTTTTAGGCTTCTTTTTCTAAGGCAAGCCCAGTGCCCATCCCATTAATGCTGCATTTAAGTCTTTTCAGGAAATATCTGTCTCTGGAAGCTTCATATTCTTGGGTCAGGTCGGCACCTGTGTAGGTGTTGGGAGCTGACACTCTCTCCATCCTCCACCTTGGCCCCAATACTGTGGTAAGATAATACTCCGCCCAATCAAACATTCAGCAGAGCAGCCTTCTGATAGCTGACAAATTAATTTTGCTTACACAGTACAGTGACATCTTTTACTAATAATTTTTACCCAGATAGGGCTTTGAAGGTCCTACTACTATGTGTTCTTCATAGTTGCTGACATTTTTTCCTTGTCTTGCGTTCACTCATATCCTTCAAATGTGGTCAGGGGGTTGGCATCTGATTCATAATCTCATATCAGGAAGATGGTGCATGAGTGGAATCTATAATAGCTGATGTTCAACTGTGTCGATCACAGGCCTGGCCCTTGAAGCTAGTGACCATCCATTCTGGACAATGACATGCTGAATTTTGGTGCATTTGAATCCTCATTTTCCTGAGGGTGAGGCTGGAGTTAGGATTTGAATCCACAGACTCTGGCATTTATACTCTACCTTTCGCCTACCACACCTTACAGCCCAAAAAGGGAATTATTCAATCTGCCTTCCTTTTCCCTCAGATACACATTTACAGTTCTGCAGATAGAATCTAAGGCCTCATGCATGCTAGGCAAGCATACTGCCACCAAGCTATATTCCCAGCCTTCACTTGTGCTTCTTAGTTTAGGGATCCAAACTCAGGCTCTCATGGTTCCATGGCAGTCACTTTACCCACTGAGCCATCATCTTCCTAGTCCCTCCTTTTTAAACATGTTTTTATCATACATTACTTATATATAATAATGTGTTTCATTGTAACATTTTCATACTTATACATAATCTTTTTTGTATTGCCCTCCTTTCCCCTCGTTCCCTGCAGTCATTCTTTCAAAGGAACAAACAAACAAACAAAGAAACAAAGAAACAGTGGCTGCATCACAGTCATTTTTTAGGATAAAAGTTGGACATGGGTTGTGCATTACATCTAGTGGACAAGCTCATGATTAGCATGTGAAAGGCTGTAGATCTGAGTCACAGAACTATAAAAAGGGGACTTCTTCAGGCTGGCACTCCCCTGAGTTCCCATTCATACCCACATCAAATCCCAGCATTTCTACCTGGTCTATCCACTCCTTCCTTTGTGCTTTGTGTCGCTCATTTTAGCTGGAAGACCATCTATCTTGTCCTTATCCTTCCCATATCATCCTTAAAAAAATACATATGTTCACTCTAAATCCCTACCGATCCTATGTCCTGTAAAGGTGAAAGACCCAAGTCACTCTTTTTAAGGTTCATCTACATCTATCCAGTGAGAAATACTCAATCTTCCTTGGCAACCTTGCTGACTCTGGTTTTGTGTTCCCTGGCTTCAGGCTAATCAACTATTAAAGTCTTTCAATATACCTGTCTTAATACTCAGCAAAGGGATGATGGCATTAAGGGCATGATTAGCACTTACTGACCAAGTCATTTGAAAATTTTCAGGCAGTTCTCTAATTTATTCTCACCACTTCCCTGTAAGGTAGGAATCCATGGTTTTCCTTTCACAGACAATGAGAGTGGTGGCTAGGAGAAGTGTTAACACTCATTCAAGACACATATTTAGTAAGTGGGAGAGTATAGATTTGAACCCTATGGATTGACTTTTATTCTATATCTCATGTTTTCTTCATTACCCATCCATCTTTAATCCTGGCCACATTTGAGCTTTTCCATGACTTTGATTCTTGATTCTGGCTCAGCAAATGTCAGCTTCACATCTGAAAGTGTGGATTCACTAATAAAGTTCAAATGTGAAGCATTTAAAACAAAGGAAGGTATAAACAGGGAATCACAGGTAGTCGATGACAGAAACAAGTCCAGCTGATGATCAGATGCCCAGGGCATTAGCAGAGATTCCAGAAGTTACCAACAGTTTCAGTGAACCACAAGGCTGAGCAGCTGCAGACATATTTGCTTTAGATACCCAGAGGGGCCCCCTGAGGAAGAAAGCAAAATAGCAAGGCTTTGCTGGGTATTGAGAGCTGGGCGGGGGATGCACAGGTTGTAATTATCCCTCTCATCTCATAATCTTCCTTCTGAAAACACTGCATTCTTCTTCCTCCCATACTCTCACCAGCACTGAAGATGCTGAAGATCCCTTGGCATCTGGAGCTGAGATCTAGAGCTGGGGACAGAGCTGCCCCACCACAGCCACTTCCCACCACGTTCTTTTTCATCCAGACAGCCTTGGGAGCTTGCATTCCCCAGAGAAACTTGGCAGTGATCCTTCTAAGCTTTCTTCAAATGGCAACTTGTGGGCTGTGGAAAGTTTGCTCAGCTGCCTCTGCTCTCAGCATCTACACCCAGGGACGGTCTCACTACACAGATTGGGTGGAACCAGCTTGAAGAGACAAGACTTAGGATACTGACATGATACTAATAGGAGATCTCATCTCTCATAGCATCAATGGATATTTTTAAGTTGACCCAGAAATGTAAATGTTTAGGGGGTACAATGCAATACTTTAGCACACGTAAGCACTATATATTTATTAATTCAGGGACGATATTACAGCACATCTGTAGTGGGTAGCCATTCCAGCTTTGATCTGGAAGTCCCAACCCCCACTGAGGCTTCGGTAACTGTCACGCCTACAAGGCGGGGCCAAGAGAGGGCCCTGAAAACCCAAAATCCGGATGCTCCAGCTCTCACATCTCTCACCAAAACTATTTATCATTTCTTTTGATTTGCAAATAGTTAATGTCTTCTTCTTTAATCATTCTGAAAATGGAATGAATTATTGTTAACCCTGTCACCACCGTATGTTATAGGATCCCAGTGTATAATCCTCCTCTTTAATGGCACTTTTATATTCAATGAACAATCCTTTTCTATTCTCCTGAACTCTCCCCCAAGACTCCAGTGGCCAGTATTATGCTCTCTCCCTCAGTGAAATCAACGTATTTTAGTTTCTATATGGGTGGGGACACGTGTGTTTGTCTTTCTGTGCCTGACTTATTTTACAAGCTGTAACATTCTGCCAGTTTTAATCACTAGTATTTTTCCACTTTCAAAATGTTCAAAAGATAGTAGATTTTTGAGTTTCTCCCATAATTTCTAATGAAGAATCTGGGGTCTAAAGAAGTAGAGATTCACCCAGAGTCATGAAATACTAGTAGAGGACCAGACTTGACCTTATTTTAGTCACTGGGTAATTTTTTTTTTTAGCAAATTCTATCCATGTTAATATGAAATGATTCTTTCTACATGTGTGACACCAAGGGAGTTAAATGACAGAGAACAAGGATGCTTGTTCTTAAATGACCTATGTATGTTCACATAGTCCTTACATTACAAGGAGGGGACATAGTTCATAAGGTAATATAATTAAATGAGGCAATACTTTGTAACACATTTATCACAGGGGAGGGCACTTAACAACAGCTCTGTAAATGACTCTCATTATTAGTTGCTATTGTTATTGCAATATGAGGACATTTCTACATAAGGCCTACATATATGCAGAGAGAAGTGTCCTGTTCCCTTACTGTGAAGTATGCCATCAACCATAACCCACTAGGGAAGTGTCAGTAGCTTTAGGACTTAGCTTGGGTAGCATATTCTAAGCACCTTTCCTCAGCAACATGAATCATTCACAGCTCAGAGTTCTTAGCTATCCCTCATCTGCTTCTTTACAGCATCCAGTAAGACACTATTATAGGACGTCCACACTGTATTTCATCTTGTATTTGCCACTAAACTGGGAGATGCCAGTTTGGTGTTATCTATCTCTACATCCCTAGGATGTGAGCATATCATAGAGAAGATAATATCCCAAAATACGCTGACCAGAGGGAAACTAGGAGAAAGAGAAGGAGAGGAAGGAAGAAGAGAAAGGAAAAACACTGTGTAATAGACTGTAAGAATAAAGTAACATTGTTCTTCAAGAATTTAAGTACTGCCGGGCGGTGGTGGCACACACCTTTAATCTCAGCACTCGGGAGGCAGAGCCAGGCGGATCTCTGTGAGTTCGAGGCCAGCCTGGGCTACCAAGTGAGTTCCAGGAAAGGTGCAAAGCTACACAGAGAAACCCTGTCTCGAAAAACCAAAAAAAAAAAAAAAAAAAAAAAGGAATTTAAGTACTTAGTTTATTCTTTCTAGTTGAGAGAAAGTAAGCTCTGTATCATTGGTTCCTTTACTTCTATGGTTTTATGCATGAAAACTCTATTCCAAGCCCTGTGTTGTCTTTATAAATAGGAAAAGAATAAACAAGTAATAAGAAGAGGTACTACCCTCTCATTGTCATATTCACTCTTAGAGTTGGCAAAGAGGATTCCGAAGCATCAGTTCTCTGATGCTTTCTCTAAGCAGAGGGGCCTAACATTGTGTTTAGAAGAGGCAACTGGAGCTTGTGATGGTGGTATAATGTATAGAAGGTCTCAAAGAAAGGAGGCAGAAGGGTCTAGATCTCACCTCTCCATGTGTTATGTAACTTACTTGCACTCGTTATGTGTTTCGTCCACATTCTAATTCAGTAGCCCACTCTCACATCATTTGCAAACACCAGGCTGTCAATGGTACAATATGAACCTATGGAGACTTGAGCTCTATCTTATGGGAGCTCCCAACCTGCTTTCTGTCCTTGCAGTCTAAAAGGAAATGAAGCCTGTGTTTCAAACAACAGGATAGAATGATTAATGAGATAAAATGGAATTTTACTATCCTTTGTAACCACCATCTGTCCCCCAGTTCCCGGGAACATGGTTTTGAACTCAGTCTGTGATCAAAACATAGAAATTAGTCTCTAATTGTGGACGTCAAACACAGTTTTCTCCTTTGCGAGGAAGCAAATTAGGAACAATTCATTCTGGTTGGAAGCCAAGCTAATATCTTAGCATAGAGTGTCATTAAAACTCTCAATCCCACTGGCTGTTGTGATAGCTATAAAGGCTTGAACATGTTCTGTGGCTTAAATGGTTTCCCTAGATTTGTTCTTCTCTAGGCCCTTTGTCACGTTTAACCTGGGGCTTGGTTACTATTTAAGGAAGAAACGGCTTGAAGCATATTTTTTCCTTCTACAGTTTTCTGAATTTAGACTTTCTTAATGAAGAGATTTGGAAAAAAATGAGTCCACTCTAGGGGGCATCCACAGTTCCCAGCATCAGTGCCAAGCCATTGCTGAGCAAGTTGCCCATTAAATATAAGAATAAGACAGAGGGAAAAAAAAAGCTTTCACAGTTTATAATTATATTACCAGTTTCATTACAGATCTCATTTTAATTCTGACTGAAACCTAGCCTTCCCTTCTGCCTGCACTTGCTCACGTATAGTTATTAAGTCTGGGTTGGAGTTCAACTTCTTCTTCCTGGTTTCAGCATATTAATATGGTTTATTGGTATTTCATTGCCTCCTCCCCCATGGGCATTCTGAATCTCAGCTCAATTTATATTTTCCCCTCTTTCTGGGCTCTGAGATAAGGATTGTTTCATTTTGGTGTCAGGGTTGGGGTGTGAGTTTGATGGGAGTTGCTTATCTTTGGGGATGAGTGTAGAAACTGTGGAGAGGGAAGTCAATCACAGGAGGCAGCCTTCGGGTTCTGGCACTATTAATCTTGATGCTGTATCTTCTCAGGGCATCTGGATCTAATTGCCACCCATTACTTCCTTTATTCTTTGAAAGACGTGGTTTATTACATATTTACCATGTCAGAGTGTCCATTAGGCATCATAATAGATTGGGGATATGAATACCCTGAATCCCTTGCCCTGGGGAAAATTTAACTCTCTCCATTATAACCACTTCAATTTTTTCCCACTGGGAAAATGTTTCAGGGAAAGAGACAACTGTTCTAGGTAATGTCCTAAGTGCTAAACATGATGTATGAAAAAATATATAATTTGCAACCAAGAAAGGCAGATTGACATTAATCAAATAGTTGTGCAATTGCAAATAGAAACACCTTTAATAAAGGAAAAAAGTGAGGTTGAAAGAGAGTAATTAGCAAAGGATCTATATAAGATGGGGTGCGGAAGGGGAAGTTAATCACAGTTGAATAAAGGTGAGAAACTGGGGGGAAGTAGAGAGTGCAACACATGCAAAGGCCCTAAGACAGACAACAGGGCGTATTTGAGGATTTGGCCTCAAAGGGTCAGAAAGGGCATGTTCAGTCTTGATAATGAAGTACAATGGGAGTCACTGAATGGTTTTATGGAAAAACATAACATATTGAGATTTTTTTCTTAAAATATAATCATTTTAAGTTTCAAAAACTGGAGTGTAGACTCTTGTTTTAATGCCAGAGGAAAAAATTTTTAGGGTAATGCAGCCATTTCAGTGAAACACAAGCAGCAGTTCGGAGAGAGACTGTGAAGTCTTTTGAAAGGCAAAATACAGGTGCATGAAATACTCAAAGATGGTAAGAGTATCTTGGGGGTATGTAATGAAGGTGTTATTGAGAAAGAAGAGAAGTCATTCGGGCTTAGAAATGGGAGGAGTGCAAATCATTGAAGTGAGGAGGGTTGCTTCTCACATAGAATAATGAACAGGCCAGGGTCTGGAGAGCAGCAGACAGAAACAAGACAGTCCACTTGTCTTAACAACATTAAGTCTGTGCAGATGAGTTACGAATGAAAAAAGCAGGGGCCACATTGTGCATCACTTCCACCAATTAACCTGCTTCATGATGTTCCTTTGAACACATGTGATTAACGCTGAGCATTTTAAAACAAAGACTGGGATGAGTCCAGAGAGCAGGATGCCTGAGGAACTACTTTCTAAAATAAATTGCTTGGCAGCTTGTGGCTAAGCAGTCACTTTCAGTGTGGTGTAATTTTCCCTTCTAAGGACTGAAAATACTCCTCCCATGTGTTCAAATCACTGCAAACTAGCTCTGCAGGCACTTATGAACCTCATTCTTCATTAAAGGCACAAAGCCCTGCATTAGCTTACTCTCTCAGGCTGAAAGAAAAGAAGTAGGCGTGGGAAGCAGATAAATGCAGACAGGATTCATTGTAAACAAATATGTGTTCAAAACATCCACAGTGTGACATATTAATAAACTAGGGCATCCTGATATGGGGCATTTATACTTGATTTTCCAGGCTCAGAAAGAACCATCAGAATTTAAATGACTCAGTCATAAGGAACAGAGGAAGTTCGACAACCCTCTTACTTCAACCAACAAGATGAGGTTAATAGTTTAAATTGACCTGAATAAAAAAACACGTTGTGACAGAAGCATATTTCTATAATAATCATATCTATATGGATTGTAGCTTTATTGATATACATTCTCTCTCTCTCTCTCTCTCTCTCTCTCTCTCTCTCTCTCTCTCTCTCTCTCTGTGTGTGTGTGTGTGTGTGTGTGTGTGTGTGTGTGTGTGTGTGTGTGCGCGTGTGTGCATAGGAGCTAAATTCATGACTTAGTTTAGAAAACTATTGGGATACACTCTGTTTCCTCGGCCCTAAAACTTCAGTTTTACATTATTTCTGAGCCTCATTAAAGAATGCATGACAATCATGGATGGAATATTAAAAATGAAACAAACATATTGTAAAAACCTTCAAAAATGAAGTTGTTTGATAATTTAGATTCTGATAAAAATGGTTCCCAATGAAAATGAATATATGCTTAACCCAATTCATGCCTTCTCTTCACTTCTGTGACTTCACAGAATGGGGGTCATCTGTTCTCTCAGGATCTCTGTGATGGGGACTCATTACCTTGCAATGACCCCCTTCTAATATTAAGAAAATACTGTCACAACTACTAGCATTTATATGACTTATTGAGCCATTAGGTCTTAGGTACAGAGCTAACAGCTTTATGAGAATTATTTCATTTATTCTGCACAGTAATTCCATGCGATAAGTATGCTATTATCCTCAATTTATAGATAATGAAAACTGAAGCTTAGGAAGTTTAGGAAGTGGGCACAAAGTCACACAGTCAACAGCAGAAGAAGACATTTCCAAACCAAGGCTGCACCTTCCACACTCAGAGTTCTAGTTTTACATTCCGAGGTCTCCAAACAACACAGTTCATCATTGCAGAGGTTTCTTTGCTGAAAACTTGGTGAATGGTAGGATGTGAAACTGTGGTAAAAAGCAGAATTAAGCTTTCATATTTTCTCCCCTTCCATATGGCTTTTCTTCACTTTAACCCTTATTTTTCAGGTATTCTAAATGGAGATGATAAATTCTGCCTCACAATTTTAGTCTACAAATTGAATGAAGACATCTAAGTAACCAAGTTGTATACAATGAGATATATAACAGATATGCTCAATAATTTTTGTTTTTCTTTTAAGACACAGCAAATCCTGGACCAGGGAACCCATGCTAGACTGGAACTACCTCATGTAATTAATTTAAATAGATTACTAAATAGATTATTCATTCACATGTAGTCTCTTTTACTTGCTTCCATATTGAAATGTGAAGATAGCCTGAATTACAAAGAATGTTTCTAGGGATATGTAAACTAACATCTCAGCTAAGATCGGCTTTTAATGTTGGCTGATAACTATTTGTCAAGTATGCTTAGCAGTATTGATGAAGCCTAAACCTTTGTTATTAAGGAAAATACATCAATCACCTTAGTGGTGAAAACAAACAGAAAAAAAAACAAACAAAACAAAAAACACTCATTGTATTCAGTGCTATGAGAAACCACTGGAGGTATGATATCAGACAGACCTATCCATGGGACACTAATAAGTATAGGGAAAACCAAATAGCTTCATGAAGACTCCAAGGGACCTCAGGGGGTAACTAAATGTGTTGCATGGAAAGAAAGTCAGACTTATAGAGATACTGGCATATAGTATGGTTTGGAAATAAAGTCTCCCCCAAAGACTTATGTGTTGCACATCTAGTCCCAAAATGGTACATGTAATCGTTAAAAGGAAAGTGGATAATGAAAGTTCTCAAGGAATCAAATGACCCATAACCACAATTAGTGGCATTTTTGGGAGGTCAGGTATACTTGGAGGAAATAGGTCACTAGGTAGAGAGTGTACCTTCCAAGGATGAATATTACCCCTTCTACTCTGTTTGCTTCCCAGTTGACCCAAGATGAGCAGTTTGGCCTATCATGGCTTTTTTCCATGATGTTACAGTTTTGCTAGGGGCAAGAAGCAATAAAGATAGGTGTTCATGAATGGAAATTCTGAAACTATAAGCTGCAACAGGATCTTTGATTCTTTAAAGTTGTTTACCTGAGGCATTGGTTATGATCATGGAAAACTAATATATAGCATATCTCTCAAGTTCCATCAAGGAACTATTTATTCCTCACAAATACTACTGCTAGGCTTTGGGGGATATAAGACATGTGCAGATGACTTATAAATAGCAGCTAGAGAAAAAATGCTGAATTCGGTAAGCTTATGTGCAGGTTTGTTACATTGCTTCAATGTGTGCTTAGCCGACAAAAGCCACTCGTGGCCTTGACGGAGTCCAGGAGGAGGGGGAGGAAAGGGTAAGAGTTGTCAAAGGCTTGGATAGCAACTGTGTCACTATCGATTGCTCTTGCCAGCTGGGCTCTGGACAAGTGCTATGTCGTTTTGACCTTTTCCCCATAATAGGCAGTAAGCATCAAGTATAACTATAAAGTAACACAAGTTCAGAATTCATTTTCTTCTGAAGACAGGACACATTACTCAGCCCCATCTAATACTTCAGTCCTATGGACAGCTCAATGCATAAGATGGGCTGAGAGCTTTCCCTACTGAGAAAGGGCCAACACCTTGGCAGTTTGGAGTCCTGGGGGACAGTGAAAAAGGATGAAAGCTGCTATAGCAATATGGTCCTTAGGAGATCTGGTTTTAACTGGAGTTCCTTAGAACTGACATGAGCTGCTCTCCTGACAGACCTCATTGTGATTTTTCCCCCAACATATCCAGTCATTTTAAGGAAACTACATATAATCTAATTGTATAAATACATGTAAAATATCATTGAACTGTTCACCCTCAGTCTGCACTTATGTAGTTAAGATAGATCATCATTCATTTATGGTTGTCAGTGCAAAATGATGACAGTGGTCCATGAAAATAGGCACTACCGTTGTTTTGTGCATCCTTCCGCTGTGTAACAGCCTGCTCTCTCTAGGAACTACAGCCAGTACCCTGCCCACTATCAAATAAATGTGATCTTTTCTAAACTCTTCTCTATTCCACAGAAGACTAGCTTTATCCATGAGTTCCTCTTCTTTCTGTTTCAGTTGTGGATAGTAATGACCGTGTTGGACTATTATTGAAGGGATAAGATGAACAACACATGCAGAGTTTCTGAGATAGGAGGACTTGGGTCTGAACTGGGGAACCAGACACACAGCCATTCTCTTGACATCAAGTGCTACCTGAACTTAGTATTCCCATGGACTTAGAGAAGATAGATGACCATGTGTGTTTCTTTCTTGAATTGAGAAAGTCACTTCCATCTGATGGGGGGGCCATGTCCCAGTTTCTGAATTATCTTTAATTTTTTCTATGGGAGGCAATGTTGTATTTTGACCACCAAAATACTCTACATCTTTTTAGGTGCCTATAGAAATGATAAGATAAAAGGTAGATTATTGAATCTAATCTGAAAAAAAGATATAGAAATAGTAAGTTTAAAAGGTAGAATATTTAATCTACTTTTGAAAGGCAACTACTTGTTTTATATATTTTACATTGGATTGGATTTTGGTATATTGTATACAACTTTGTACTGGACTCACCAAAAGAGGATAAATAATGAACTTTTTTTTGGTCTGAATTTGTCAAATGTTAATGGACTGGACATTGTTAATATATATAATGGAGTTTCTTGTCTGAATCTGTCACATGTTAATGGACTAGACATTGTTAATGTAATTCTTGACTGTATATATTGAATATACTTATTGTATGTACTTTTTCTTACACTAGTTATAATTTTATTTTAAACAAAAAAGGAGAAATGTGGTCAATATATTGTGCACCCCAATAAATTTATCTGGGGGTCAGAGAACTGAACAGTCACTATATTAAACATAGATGTTAGGCAGTGGTAGCACACGCCTTTAATCCTAGCATTCCCGAGGCAGAGATCCATCTGAATCTCTGTAAGTTCAAGGCCACACTGGAAACAGCCAGGCATGGTGACACGTAACTTGAATCCCAGCACTTGAGATCTCATGTCTTGCTTAGGAAAGACACATGCCTTTAAACCCAGGAAGTGATGGCAGGAAGCAGAAGGTAGATAAGGTGTGAGGACCAGGAACTAGAGGCTTTGTAGGCTTTTTACACTTTCAGACTTTTAGCAGCAATTCAAATGAGATCCATTTGGATGAGGACTCAGTGGATTCCAGTTTGAAGAAAGAGGATCGGCTGAGAAGTTGGCAAGGTGAGGTTAGCTGTGGCTTGTTCTGCTTCTCTGATCTTCCAATGTTCACCCCAGTACCTGGCTCCTGAGTTTTTTAATTAATAAAACCATTTAATATTTGTCTTACAGGTGCCCCTATTATTTTTCTATTCTCCAGATATACGCTGTCTGAAAATTTGCCAACCATTTAGAAGAAATAGGCATCATCCTCACTGTATACCTATGAGTCAGATAGAACTATCACCCCAATTTTGTACAGACAAAGACCCAGTCAAAGAAGGGAGAAGTAGAGAAGATAACAAAAATTTGAATTAAGGCTTACATCACCTCTAGCCCTGTGTTCTTAGCCATTGAACTGTTTTACCCCAGTGTTGAGCAAGTTAGCCTCTAATGACCAACATTTCTACATGTGTACAAATAAATAACTAAAGCTTGGGTATCTCTATCTCTTAAAATATAACAGCTAGTGACTAGTGACTGGTGAGTGATAATAAGTGTGTGTAGGGAGGGTGGACAGGCCATTCACAGTGGTATGAATTTTCACTGTGGCTGTTATCCAATTCATGTTTGTCATCACTATTCTCCCACCTTAATTTTGCAGCCACACATGGACTCAGGCAATTCATCTAGTCCTGAGCTCCGTGAACCAAATTGCTCATATTTTCTTATAAATTCTGTTTCTTCTATCTTCTTCTCTCTGTCCAGCTGTCTGTTTGTCTCTCCTCCTCTCTCTCTCTCTCATACACATGCACACACACACACACACACACACACACACACACACACACTGTCTTATATGTACCCATGATTCATTAGGGATAAAAACAAAATCCTGACACTCAAAACGTGTACAGTTACAGTCACAGGTTTATACTATCTTTAAAATAATTTAGTTGTATGTATAGTAAAAGGATGAAATATTAGGTTGATTTACAAATAGGGGAAAGTTAATGGGGTACACTCCGTGTCCTGCATAATTATTAGCTAGCAATGATTCTAGACAAAGAGAAACAATGTCTTCAGTTTGTCTTCAGTTGTATATACAGTGATGAGCCCACCAAGCTCCAATGGATAGTTGATAATTGTAAGCCCATGGTCACAAAAATGTCCTTGGTTGAGCTCAGTGGGTCACAAAACAAAAAGACATGACTGTGAGAGAAGAACCTGAAGGGAGGATGGGGGCTATCAGGGGTGGGAAGTGAGAGTAAATAGTATACATCTTAGATGTGTATGAAGGCGTCAAAGAACGTATTTTAACTATTAAGGACTAAAATTCAAATTAAGTTACATACTCATGAACACCTTTTTAAAAGTAACCATGCCAAACTTTAGCACAGCTGTGACAGTAAGGTGAAGAGAAAGGTTTGGGGAATAGGTGCCGGCACACCCCACTGGAAGAAACAAACTACATGGGCATTTTTAGAGGACACTTTAGCAATAGACATTAAGCATCTTAATCAGTTCCTTGGAAACATTTTGCTAATGACCATGGTGACTACAGTGTCTCATTAATTCAATTTAATTGGGTGAAGAATAAATGGTAGAATTTTGCAAGATACTTGTAAAGCACAGTAATAGGGAACAAGATATGAATATTCCCCAGACCATTCAAAAACTGTAGTAAAACTCATACAGTTTTTTTTGTCATATGCTTTTAATTACCTAATACCCTTTGGGGGGCATTTTTAATTTGAAACAGGATTGAGAAGCTTGATCAAACTGTTAGAATTTTCTGAAGGAACCCATTCCTTCTTCACTCGTTTTTGAAATATTCCTTTAGCTAACAAACCTTATCCTTATAAATATAGTAAAGGAACTCTGTAATTTAATTCCTATAATCAGGCATTTAAAGTAAGTGCTTCTTCAAGAGCTATGGGATGCCCCTTTGTTCCTGTGCTGTGTATTAAAGAATTCCGAAGTTGTGCCATGCATGGTGATATTAACCACTGGGGTATAAAGTGACAAGTAGTTATGGGTTATTTTTGATGTTGGGTTCTTACCATCTGCAATGAAGTGCTCTGGCACATGCAAAGTCACCTTCACAGTAAGTGGACAGGACATCTGGTTACCACACACCATGGCCAAGACGCAAGAACTCACAGCAATCAGCGTCAAGGCTGTCTTGTTCACTGGGCTTTTCAATAAACCTGGAAAACAAATACACAAAGCTATAACTCCATTGGGTGAGGATATGGGGATGGTGTGGAGGTAGGGGATCCTATAGTTCTCTAGTGTTGATATTAACCAAAAGGAAAAGGGAGGGGAAAGGGAGGGAGTGAAGAAGTAAAGGAAGGGTGAAGGGAAGGAGGGGATGAGAGAACAAGAAAGAACAGAGACATGAAATTGGGGTGGGGCTATGTTGTGGTGTATTTGAGAAGATCTGGAGGGAAGAATTGGGGGTGGACATTTGTACAAATGCACTAAATTTGCAAAATCAAAAAGAAATTAATAAATAAAATAAAAAAATTACATTTATGACAGAGGGCTGTAGACGAACCATATTTTCCAACCTCTCATTGGGTTTTGACTTAAATATTTGAGGTTTCTTTTGGTAAAAAATAAAGAAACCAGCTCCTAAAAGTTGGCAATCCTACCATTCCAATTTAGATGGTCATTCTTGATAATAATGGTATAGTATTAAACTCCCTTTAGAAAGTAAATGAAAAGACATTATGTGGTTGCATTTACTGATAGGTAGCAGAACAAGTGTGTTCTTTGAGGTAAGACTATTCTGGATTCAAAGTCAAGGCTTATTCCTTCTTATGTCTTGGATTTCGAATGTTACCTGAAGGCCTATGTACTGGAAGCTTTATTTCACAGTACACCCAGGTTCCAAACTGGGACTTCTAAAGAATGATGGGATTATAAGGAATCTATTCTCATCAATTAATAAATGCATTTATTCATGAGTTCATGGTTGGAGGAACTGCCGGGGTGGAGGTGAGAACCTAGGTAGAGGAAGTAGATCATGAGTTGGGATATGTCCTGCAAGGGTTTTTCTTGTCTGTGATCCTTTCTTCCCCACCATACTGCTCTCTTTTTGATTCCCAGCCACAATGAGATCCATAAACAATGGAGCCAGAGGAATATCAACCAAACCTCCATCCTTTAAGTGTATTATCTTGTGTTTTTTTCCAGACTGATGTAAAGTTGATTAATATATCCCCCACTGGCTGGGTGAATTGTTTCATTCTCTAAATCTCTATTCACTGGGGTCCTGGATAGTTTTTGTAAACTTTCCACAATCTAGACTCACTTGGGAAGAGGGACATTCAATTGAAAAACTTTCTCCATCTGATCATCACTTAGGCATTCTATAGCGACATTTTCTTGGTTGTTTTTTTAATAGAGAAAAGTCTAGCTCACTGTGAGCAGTGCCACACATGGGCAGGTAGTCATAGTCTGAGACTGTACGAAGAAGATAGCTGAGCAAGCTAGAGGAAGCAAGCCAGTAAACAGTATCCCTCTGTGTTCTTTGCTTCAGTTCCAGCCTCCAGTTGAGTTCAACTCATGCCTTGAGGTCTTCTTCCCCTGACTTCCCTTCATGATGGACTATAGCTTATAAACTGAAATAAACTGTTTCCTCCCCAAGTTGTTTTGGTCATGGTTTTATCACACCAACAGAAAGTAACCAGAATAATGGTCATACATGCTGAAGCTATTATTAAATACCTCACAGGATTGCCATGATGATTACATGATGATGCATATATAATACTTGCCACATAGAAATATTTCATCACCAGAAACTGTTTATCATAAGTCAATTTCATTGGCATGGACTGAACACTTAATTTGTAAAACTCGAATGTCGCAGAATAAGAATAGTTCCTGCCCATGATTTTTGATATGGCCCAGACAGGAAATTGCCTGCTTTGAGCACAAAGACCTGAGTTTAATCTCCAGAACAGTTTTTAAAAGCCAGCATGGTGGTTTACAATTGTGATCTCAGGACTGGAAAGAACAAGAGAAGCAGATTCCTGGGGCTCACTGGTCAGCAAGCTTAGCTTACAAGGCAAATTCTAGATTCTAGAACAATGAGAGACCATATCTCCAAAAACAAGGTTGACAGCCCCTGAGGAACAACTGTGGTGGACTTCTGGCCTTCATATGTATGAACATACGAGTATATGTGCATCCAGAGACAAGTCCACCTGCACAAATAGGAACATGTACTTACAATCCTCATCCTAGATTATCCACTACTCCTCAAGAGTTTACTTACAGGTTAGGAGAAAAACTCACGACTTGTCCTCCCATTATATTCCTAGGAAAACTGTATTAGAACCTAGACAGGAGGGCAGAGAATGTGAAGGAGGATTCTGCATAGGTAAATTAGAGTAATTTTGTGGAAACAGTAGAATATGTAGATTATATCTGCATGGCAGGAATGCTCGAGGCCAGTAAACAGAGACTCGAGACCTCTCTGATAACCATTCTTTGAGCTTTTCTCTTTGCATCTACTTTCAAGGTTTAGATCATTGACTTTAACACACTATGTTTTTCAAATTTTCTTTACCTCTTCATTTGGGAGATTGCACAGATGCCTGAGACCATCCACAAGAATGCCAAATACAACCCATTAAAATCAACATGTTTTCTCAAAGTCCCCTCCTGTTCTAGAATGTTTCAATATTGAAAATATTACCATTTAAATGATTAGATGCTTAGATGTCATCTTTTGGGCTTTATCTTCTCTCTTTACAGAAACAAAACAGTCATGTAGCCTTCACTTATTTTAAAGTTGGCAAATATTTTAATAAGTTATTTACAACTGTATAATGACACAGATTTTAATACAATTTCACATGTTAGTCTTATTAATCAGAGAAACACATTGGGGAAAGATCCAAAGTCCTATTAGACTAAAATTGTTTCAAGGGAATGCTTTAATGGGTTGGACAAGGATGACACTGTAGACTGGACTGTATCCTGAAAATCCATATATGGAAAAATAATCTCAAATGTGATTTTCCCTGGAATGAATGTTTTAAGTTTAGATGTAGGGAACTAGCTTAAATGAATTCATAATGAAGGGCACTTTTTCTAGTCTGGTTTTCTGTTGCTGAGACAAAATATTAAACAAAGCCAATTTTTGATAGGCAAGGGTTTATTTTAGCTTATGTTTCCTGATCATAGTCCATAACTGAGGAAAGTCAGCAGTCCATTTTTTTCTATGAAGTTGGTATTTTCAGCCACCCTCCCTCCTCATTCCTTCTGTTGCCTGCTTGTAGGATGAGAAAGGTGTTGGCATATATGCCAGCTCACTCCTTGCTGAAACCCCTGGAGCTATTTTGTAGCATCTGCTCACCATATGTGGTCCACATTCATCAACCTGGCATCTACAGCATTTCACAAAGACC
>CABHPR010150828.1:3848-45201 GCA_902168415.1 Peromyscus melanophrys | reverse complement strand
TTGCTTATTTCCTTTTTTCTTATTTTTGAGATTATGACACTGTTACATCATTTCCCCTTTCCCTAACCTTCCTCCAAATCCTTCCATATATCCCTTCTTTCATAGCCACTTTTCTCATTAACTGTTGGCATGTGCATATATTTTATGTATATACATATATACTTCTAAATACAAACTTCGGTCTTCACAGTATTACGTGTATGTTTTTAAGATTGGCCATTTTGTTATCCAATGATAATCAGTTGGTGTCCCATACTCTGGAAAGTCAATTTCTTCCATGTTTAATATATCTTAGGTGTCTCCAGTTCTCCATGTAGTGTTGAGGTCTGATTGTCTTGCTGCCATTCTCTTTGTCATGTCTATTACTTTTGTCCTTGTTTAACTAATGTTTAAACAGTCATGATAGTGAGACTTTATGGCTGTAGCTTGTGACATTTCTCTGAGACATCTACTCACATCAACTGCCTGATCCCCTAGCACTTACAATATTTTGATCCCCCTTTTCTGCAGCTTTTCCTGAGATACAGCTGAGGGAGTATTATTATAAATGTATCCATTAGACTGAGCTCCACAACTCTAAATTTTCACTGGTTGTGATTTTCTCTAGTTGTCTCTGTCTCAAAGACAAGTTTCCTTGATGAGGAGAGAACTTTACTAATATGCATGTAGCAAATATTTTGAATATTTTTAGGAATTGTATTGGTTTAATAATGTGGTGGAATATGTTCTTTCCATGATATGGAGTGGGTAAGGCTTCTATGTCAAAGGAGACATATGAGAACATTTTTATGTGACACCTAATTGCTGCTGATACACAGATCATAATATGGAAATAAATAGCTAATTCTCTGTTATTGTTTGACATAGTTCTCAAAACTGTGAGGGACTACTGTGTTTCCATGAATTACCCAATCTAAGGTAGGTTTCTGTGGCTACCTGAACATCATGTAAAAGTATAACACTGTTTTTGAAAAATACTAACAAGGTTTGGAGTAAGTAACATAAATATAAACAAAACCTTTTCATTATGATGAAAGGTAAAGGAAGTAAGAATTAAATCCTGTTCATGGGTTTCCACTAGTTTGGTTATTTGTCCCTGTGCTTTTTCCAATCATGGTCTCAACAATTCTCGCTCATACAATCCCTCCTCTTTCTTGCTGATTTGACTCACAGAGCTCCACTTGGGGCCTGGCCATGCATCTCTGAATCCACTTCCATCATTCATTTGATGAGAGTTCTACCACAACAGTTAGGGTGTTTGGCCATCCGATCACCAGAGTAGGTCAGTTTGGGCTTTCTCGCGACCATTGCCAGTAGTCTATTGTGGAGTTATCTTTGTGGATTTCTGGGGACCTCTCTAACACTTTGCTTCTTCCTATTCCCATGGGGTCTTCATTTATCATGGTCTCTCTTTCCTTGTCTTCCTTCTCTGTTCTTGATCCAGCTGGGATGTTCCCCTCCCCTAAGCTCTCTTTCCCTTGACCCTTGCCCTTCATTACCCCACCATGTCCAATTTGCTCATATAGATTTCATCCATTTCTCTGTCAATGGGCAATCCCTGTGTCTTTCTTGGGGTCCTCTTTACTAGGTAGCCTCCCTGGAGGTGTGAGTAGCAGTCTAATCATCCTTTGTTTTACATCTAGTTGAGTATGTACATACCATACCTATGTGTGAGTACATACCATGTTTGTCTTCCTGAGTCTGGGTTACCTCACTCAGGATGATTTTTTCTAGATCCATCCATTTGCCTGCAACTCTCATGATGTCATTGTTTTTCTCTTCTGAGTAGTACTCCATTGTATATATGTACCACATTTTATTTATCCATTCTTCAGTTGAAGGGCAGATAGGTTGTTTTCGAGTTCTGGCTATTACAAATAATGGTGCTATGAACATAGTTGAGCATGTGCCCTTGTGGTATAATTGAGCATTCCTTGGTAAGATGCCCAAGAGTGGTATAGTTGAGTCCTAGGGGAGACTGATTCCCAATTTTTAAAGAAAGCACCACATTGATTTCCAAAGTGGCTGTACAAGCTTGTATTCTCAACAACAGTGGAGGAGAGTTCGCCTTGCTCCATATCCTCTCTAGCATAAGCTATCTTCAGTGTTTTTGATCTTAGCCATTCTGACAGGTGTAAGGTGGTATCTCAGAGTCATTTTGATTTGCATTTCCATGATGATTAGAGATGGTGAGCAATTCCTCAAAAGTCTTTCAGCCATTTGAGATTCCTCTGTTGAGAATTATGTTTAGCTCGATAGCCCATTTCTTAATTGGACTGTTGGGCATTTTGATGTCTAATTTCTTGAATTCTTTATATATTCTGGATATCAGCCCTCTGTCAGATGTGGGGTGGGTGAAGATCTTTTCCCATTATGTAGGCTGTTGCTTTGTCTTGTTGACCGTGTCCTTTGCTCTACAAAAGCTTCTCAATTTCAAGAGGTCACATTTATTAATTGTTTCTCTCAGTGTCTGTGCTACTGGTGTTATATTTAGGAAGTGATCTCCAGTGCCAATGTGTTTAAGACAAGTTCCTACTTTCTCTTCTATCAGGTTCAGAGTAACTGGATTTATGTTGAGGTCTTTGATCCACTTGGACTAAAGTTTTGTGCACAGTGACAGATATGGATCTATTTTCAGCCTTCTACATGTTGGCATCCAGTTATGCCCACACCATTTGTTGAAGATGCTTTCTTTTTTCCATTGGGCAGTTTTGGCTTCTTTGTCAAAAATTATATGTTCATAGGTGTGAGGATTAATGTCAGTGTCTTCAATTCAATTTCATTGGTCTACAATTCAGTTTGTATGCCAGTACCAAGCTTTTTTTATTACTGTAGCTCTATAGTAGAGCTTGAGGTCATGATGGCTCCAAGGTTGTTTTATTGTACAGGATTATTTTGACTATCCTGGGTTTTTTTGTTTTTCAATATGAAGTTGAGTATTGTTCTTTTCAGGTCTGTGAAGAATTGCGTTGGGATTTTGATGGGGATTGCATTGAATCTGTAGTTTGCTTTGGTAAGATTTCCATTTTTACTATGTCAATCCTCCCTATCCATGAGCATGGGAGATCTTTCCATTTTCTGACATCTTCTTCAATTTCTTTTTTCAGGGACTTAAAGTTCTTGTTATATATGTCCTTCACTTGCTTAGTTAGAGTTACCCCAATGTATTTTATAACATTTGTGGCTATTGTAAAGGGTGATATATCTTCGATTTCCTTCTCAGCCTGTTTGTCAATTGTATATAGGAAGGGCTACTGATTTTTTTTAGTTTATCTTGTATCCTGCTATGTTGCTGAAGGTGTTTATAAGCTGTATCAGTTCCTTATTTGAATTTTTGGGGTCACTCATGTATACTATCATGTCATCTACAAATAGGGAAAGCTTGACTTCTTCCTTTCCAATTTGTATCCCCTTAATCTCCTTATGTGGTCTTATTGCTCTGGCTAGAACTTCAAGTACTATATTGAATAAGTATGGGGAAAGGGGACAGCCTTGTCTTGTTCCTGATTTTAATGGAATCACTTTAAGTTTCTCTCAAATCGACCACATACTTGACCACAGAGCAAATCTCAACAGATACAAAACATTTGGAATAACCTCCTGTGTTATATCAGACCACCATGGTTTAAAGTTAGATTTCAGCAACAACAAAAACTACAGAAAGCCTACAATCTCATGGAAACTTAATAATGCTCAACTGAATCACCAATGGTTTAAGGAAGAAAGAAAGAAAGAAATTAAAGACTTCCTAGAAATCAATGAAAATGAAGACACCACATACCCAAACTTAGGGGACACAATGAAAGCAGTGCTAAGAGCACAATTCATAGCACTAAATGCCCACATAAAGAAGTCGGAGAAATCTCACACTAGTGACTTAACAGCACACCTGAAAGCTCTGGAACAAGAAGAAGCAAAGTTACCCAGGAAGAATAGACACCAGGAAATAATCAAATTGAGAACTTTTTTTTTCTTATTTTTGAGATTATGACACAGTTACATCATTTCCTCTTTCCCCACCATTTCTCCAAATCCTCCCACATGTCCCTTTTTGCTCTCTTTCAAATTTATTGCCACTTTTCTCATTAACTGTTGGCATGTACATACATTTTATGTATATACATATATACTTTTAATACAAATTGTTCAGTCTTTAGTATTACTTGTATGTTTTTAAGATCAGCCATTTTGTTATCCAAAGATAATCAGTTGGTGTGCCATACTCTGGGAAAGACAATTTCTCCCATGCTCAACAGACCTTAGGTGTCTGTTGTTCTCTGAGTAGGGTTGGGGTCTGATTGTGTTTCCGCAATTCACTTTGCCATGTCTATTTTTTGTCCTTGCTTAACTAATGTTTAAACAGAAATGCTGGTGAGACTTTATGGTTGTAGTTTGTGACATTTCTCTGAATCAACTACCCACATCAAGTGATCCCATAGCTATTACAATATTATCATCCCCCTTTTCTGCAACTTTTCCAGAGATATAGTTGGGGGAGTATTATTATAAATGCATTCATTAGACTGAGCTCCACAGCTCTAAATTTTCACTGGTTGTGATTTTTCTTTAGCAGTCTCTGTCTCAAAGACAAGTTTCCTTGACAAGGAGAGACTACTTTACTAATATGCATTAGCAAATATTTTGAACATTGTTAGGAATTGTACTGGTTTAATAATGTGGTAGAATGGGTTCCTTCCTTGATATGGAGTGGGTAAGGCTTCTATGTCAAAGGAGATACATGAGAACATTTTTATGTGGGACCTAATTGTTGCTGATGCACAGATCATAATATTCAAGGAAATAGCTCATTCTCAGTTATTATTTGGCATAGTTCTCAAAACTATGAGTAACTACTGTGTTTCCATGAATAACCCAATCCAGGGTAGGTTTCTGTGGCTACCTTAACATCATGTGGAAGTATATCATTGTTTTTGAAAAATACTAACAAGTTTTCGGGTAAGTAAGATAAATACAAACAAAACCTTTTCATTATGATGAAAGGCAAAGGAAGTGAGAATTAAATCCTGTTCATCAAACATATTTAATTTTCATATACCACAAAAGGTAAATAAAATATAACTATGATTTCCTAAAACATTACTATAGCTGTCATGTTTCATAAATACTAGGAAAAAATTAAATCTGAAAATGCTACCTTTCCTATACTAGACATGAATCATTGTGTGAAGTGTCCAGATGACCAGTATGCCAACACAAAACGAACTCTCTGCCTCCAAAAGGTTGTTACATTTCTGGCTTATGAGGATCCCCTGGGAATGTCTCTGGCTGGCTTGGCTCTGTGTTTCTCTTCTCTTACAGCTGTTGTACTCACAATCTTTTTGAAGCATCAAGATACTCCCATAGTGAAGGCCAATAACCAAGTTCTCAGCTATGTACTACTCATCTCCCTAATATTTTGTTTTCTCTGTCCCTTGCTCTATATTGGCCATCCCTATATGGCCACCTGTATCTTGCAGCAGACAACATTTGCAATTTTCTTCACCATGGCAACATCTTCTGTCTTGGCTAAGACAATTACTGTGGTACTAGCATTCAAGATCACTGTTCCAGATAGAAGAAAGAGATGGCTGCTGGCATCAGGTGCACCTAACATTGTCATTCCCATCTGTACCATGATCCAACTGATTCTCTGTGGAATCTGGCTGGGAACTTCTCCTCCATTTGTTGATGCTGACGTACACACTGAACATGGCCATATTTTGATTGTCTGCAACAAAGGTTCAGTTATTGCCTTCTACTGTGTCCTGGGGTATTTGGGCTCCCTTTCCCTGGCAAGCTTCACTGTAGCTTTCCTGGCCAGAAATCTGCCTGACACATTCAATGAAGCCAAGTTCCTGACATTCAGCATGATGGTGTTCTGCAGTGTCTGGATCACCTTCCTTCCTGTCTACCAAAGCACCAAGGGCAAGACTACAGTAGCTGTGGAGATTTTCTGTATCTTGGCCTCAAGTGCAGGGCTGCTTTTTTGCATCTTTGCCCCAAAGTGCTACATTATTTTGTTCAAACCACAGATAAATTCTTTTCATAAGACCAGGAAAAGACATTCTAAAACTGAAAATATCCATTAAATATTACGAACTTATTTCTTACACCAGACATGCCTATAATATCACAAGCATCCTTTCTACTAACCAAATATTATGTCAAAGTAAAAAGTTTAATCTTATGGAAAAGTGTACAAACTAAACTGCATAATAAAGTTTGAACACAAAATCTGGATTTCAGTTCTCTTGGATGTAACATTATAATAAGCCATTTCTACTTATGTAATTCTGCTTTTTGTTATTGTTTATTATTGAATTGTGTGGTATCTGAGAATGGCATGGAAAATATTACATTATTTCATTTGACTTCAGTTTTCCACTACGAATTATGTGTTATTTTCACATTCCAAAAAATATTGGCATGTAGAGTATATATACAAAATGATTTAATTATGAAACCCTTCATAT
Organism: Peromyscus melanophrys; assembly: GCA_902168415.1. Classification (NCBI taxonomy): domain Eukaryota; kingdom Metazoa; phylum Chordata; class Mammalia; order Rodentia; family Cricetidae; genus Peromyscus; species Peromyscus melanophrys. The sequence goes on along the minus strand of CABHPR010150828.1, from coordinate 38,728 downwards.
TGATCTAGGACTGTAAAGAAAGCTACAAAAAAGTAATTAAATTATGTTCTATGTAAGAGTATAGACCAGAACATGGGATAATACAAATAATGATGCTAGGAGATATATGATGCTAAATGCTTTCTGATTTCATTTGAAGCTTGAACAATAGGAAGATATTTCATGTCTTCATTTGTAAGGCTGTTGAATATGTCATGGCTGAGGATGGAAAATTGCCCATAGTATAACACTGTATTGTTAGTTTGCTAAGTGATCACAGTATCAAATACCTTTTTAAATATTTATACTTATATCTAGAGACATAGCCTGCTCTCAAACTTAGTCATAAAAGCTTATTTATGTAATAGAAAGAAGTCAAGAGAGAAATGCATAATAGTTTGAATTCCTGAAAAGAACAGAGTAAGTGCTCTGACCTAAAGAGGACATCTAACCAAATCCTCTCATCATCATGTCTTAGGGCACATCTTGGGATAGGTGGCAGAAGGATTTAAGAGCCAACAGGTAAGTAGTTCTGGAAATGCCATCTTTATATCAAGATGTTTCTATTGTATTTCTGCTTACTTGACAAAATCTCCACAAGAACAAACAAGTGAAAATACTGGCAAAGACTCAGTAGATCTTCATTAGGAACCCACCCCAACACCCTGGTGAGCTATAGGCAGTTGATAGTACCTATGGAAGGCAAGCTTTTCATGAGGCTCTGTTAAATGGCCCTAAATTCATGCACATGTTACCAACACTAGTTGAGCTTATTGTGTTATGAAAATCATAGGCCAAAAATTTGGGTGTAGGGTCTCTTTGATAAGTGGAACATTGTATGTAGAACCAAAAATTAGATATGGTTCCATTATATTAATTTAATGTCATTCTCAAAAAAAATAAATTTGAAATGTTCCATAAAAGATTGTTCATCTTTCATTTTGAATTGAAGCTGACCATTCCCAGTAATAAACTTAAGGGTCTGTGGGACTGAAATTAACCTGTGCCCTAAAATGTTTTCAAGCTTTATAGGAATTTGTAAGGTCAGATATCCTAGGGTCTAGATGATCCAGTAAGTGAACTAAATAGAGAGTTCCTACTACTTGAATGTTAACAGAACCTAGAAATAGACATAGAGAACAGGCAAAGGAATGCTGATTACAACTTCAAAATTGGTGGTGTTTTTTGTCATCTTTAAAAATCTGGAGTTCTTAGAACTACAGCATAGACTGGGACCACATATCCTTTATAACCCTCTAGCTCTGGATTGTCTGTAAGATTTTTGTGACATTTTCATGGACTAAAAATGGCTTGGTCATAAAGGGGTCCATGTGTGTAGTGGCTAATGGGCAATAATTTAGAAAATGGTTGCTAATCTTTCCTTAATTCATGATTTTAAGGTTTTTGGCACTTTCTGGAAGATCATTGGTTTCTTTAAATGACATTGTGTCAGGAATATATTCTAGGGAAATTCCAGATCTGGTGACATCCCTTTGAAAATAACACTTTGAGGTAACACGTTGGACAATGTATTTCTATATTAGAAGTTATAAGAAAGACAGATGTGTATCACCTGGAACCTCTCCAAGTAGAAGGTATAATGATAAGAATTTGAGTGGGAATTGAAGTCTCAAAAACTTTTACATGACCTGAGTTTTCTTCTGTGACAAAACTTTCCTTGAAAGATACCACAAACATGCCTACTCATCCCACATAGGGAACTCACAACATACCAAAGTACCACTAAATCCAATTTGGTGTACTAATAATGTTATTGGTTTACTTACAGGAATATGAGTGAAAGGTTACTATAAGAGCAGGAATTACTCATCAAATTTCATACCTTCATGGATAACATCTCACAAAACTGGGAACCCACAGTACACTGCATAATCAACAGAGAGCTCCAAAGGTTGGAGAATGAGGGTCATTTTAAGATGACTCTAGTATAAACCTCTTCCAGGCAGTTCCTCTGGTTTATGCTTCATCCATGGATCTGGTCTGGTCTCAGAGTCTTCTTTGTGGCTTTGATCCTCTGAGAGACTTTTTTTGCAGCTTGGATTAATTTTATCTGAGAAAGACTCTCATCTTTCATTGCTCACAGTGTCAGGGAGAGATCCAATGAACCTTGTAAGTATCAAGGATTCCATGAAGCCATTTTGAGTTGTTTATCTTCCCTCTTAGGAGCTCTGAGTATGTTGGAAATTTTAATTGCAGAGGAAAATGTTACACAGCACTTCACTCCCCACTATGTCTCTTATACTCTTTCTGTACCCTCTTCTGCAGTGATCCATGAGCTTTCGCATCAGTGACTACAGATGTCCACAAATATTTAGTAGCCTACCATGCCCCAATAACAGGCCATTGTTCTCAGGAGATTCATTAGTAGTTATGAGTTTTGGCTATATCACAATAACAGTGATCTATGGGTAAAAGCACACCTGTTCAGAATGCAGTTTGACTGGCACATAATGTCTATCAAATAAAACTATAAAAATTGCTTCTTCAACCACAGATTTTTGCTCTGACTTACATTACAAGGCTTGAACTTTCTCTTGTCTAGTTGGCATTAAGTCTAATTGGAAGACTATTGTACTCACCCTGATAACAGAGCAACAATGCAGAAGAAATCATATTTTTCCTCAAATGTTGTTGGTGTAGCTTGCAGGGTCTATAGACAAACAGGAATGTCAGTGACAACTCTCCACTAGCAGCTTCATATCACCCCTCTGACATCCATAAGGCAGCTAACATGGTGATAGGTTCCATTCTAGTCCCAAGTTAATTTCTCTGTGGCCTGCAGTCAAAGTATGTATATTCAGTGTCTTTAGCCATAGATAATACCATCCAGTCCTGGCATAAAATCAAGAGCATAATCAATGACTTCTATAATTTGTGGGCCTCAGGGTCTTTCCTAGACTAAAACACATAGGGACATACCCACTACTATCAATAAGTTTTCATTTAGTAACTTCATGGCCTCGTTTGGTGTCCTTTTACAACCATGTAACATATCTTTGGCTTTTGTTTTGTTTTGTTTTTATTACCCCAACCCCAGTAGGGTTGCAAAATAGTTCAAAGTATCATTGTGACAGGATGTCTCACCAATGACTTTCCATATCTACAAAGTACTTATTGCTTGGAATTTTATCATCAATATAATAAATCATTATCCAGGGAATGTATAGTACAGAGAAATACTCCAAAACACAGTGTGTTTATAAAGATAACCTTAATGAGGCACTCTGAAAACCTGTTGTCATCCATTTAAGTAAGTGTCAGGTGATTCCAGATGTTCACAATTAAGAAGATACTAACAGTGAACATAAGTATGGTCTAATACAGCATGGAAAGGTTTCATCCACTTGTATCAGTTGCTTCCTCAAAGATCAAAGATTGTTACAAAGCATGGGTAGGAATTGCTAACATGATTGATTCTCTGTAATCCTCAGTGTTTCTCTTCAAGCCATTTTATTTACATATCCAGGAACTCTTCCATAACCCCCATACATTTCTCTAACCAGGATGAACTATTTGAGCCTCACTTAAGCAAATTCAAAAGAAAGCATTAAACACAGAAAGAAAATGTGGGAACACAGAGTCAACATAAATATTTCAGATATATGAATAATGACTATAGAAAGAAAGGAGAACTAGTTCAAAGGCATAGAGAATATTTTCAACAAACTTGTAAAAGAAATATTTCCTAATTTGAATAAAAACAAATATTAGAGGCATGTAGAACACTAAGTAAATAGGTCTTAAAAATAAACTTCCCATGCCATATAGTAGTCAAAACACTAAACATACACAGCAAATAAAGGATGTTGAAAATAGAAGAAAGATTGATTGATAAACAAAATCAAATCCATATCAAATATAGTATATTATTTGATGAAGACCACAAAAAGCAAAAGTTATTGGATTGATGTTGTAAAAATTATTGAAAGGCAGCAAATCCCAGCCCCATGTTCTACACCAAATAAAACTATTAGTCATAGTGGAAGAAAAATGGATAATTTTCCCAAAGAAATGCAAATTTATGGATATATGGCAACTTAAGAAGATCCACAGAAAATAATGAAATGCAAATGTAGATACGAATTGAAAGGTAAATATGCCCAATAAGACTTAGAGGACAAATGATCAATTATAGAACATTAATCAATAGATGTCTAATAGATAAAAACAACAGCAACAAAATGACAAGAATTAAAAAACATTTTTAATTAGCTTTATAAAAAAAGATGTCAAATCAGCAATAAAGATAGAGAGATTAACAGATTGGATTAGTTAAGAGAATGCATCTTTTCACAGGCTCCAAGACAATCACCTAACAGCCAATGGCATGTATCACAACAGGGTAAAAGGAGGAAAAATATGTATTTCAGGAAATTGAAATAAAAAAGCAAATAAGTCTATTATGTAATGTAATTCACTTCAAACCAAGGCTAATCAGACAACTAAGTAGAGACTCTTAATACATGTATAGGAAAAGACTAACAGCAGGATAATAACACAATAAAAATACATGGACCAAATAATTCAATTTTATAAAAGAAACACTATAAGACTAATAATGACAAATTGACACCAATACAATGATATTTGGTGATTTCAATATCCCATTCTCAACAAAAAAACAGGTTATCTGATGATCAAAAAGTTACTCATAATTGTAATAAATAGATTCCAGATAATACTAGTAATACTGCCACTTTCTGAAGGTAAAGGCTGTCTGCTGTTTTGACTGTAATCCCTGTCCAGAAAATGAAATTTCCAACATGATGAGTAAGGTTGTGATTTACCAAAATAATCAACAGATTGTTTATTTTCTCCCATATTTACACAGTTCGCAAAGAGTCCTTTGAATAAATGAAAAGATAATTTGCATTATGCATTTGACACCATTAGTAACAGTGCTATTTGAAATACTACATTCTCTGTCTTTTTATTTTTTTATTAAGAAATTTTTTTCATTCATTTTACACACCAAAGATCTCCCTCTTCCCTCTTCCCTCCCCTCCCAGCATCCCCCTCCCAAACCTCACCCCACCCCACAAAAATGCAAGGCCTCCCACTGAGAGGCACATCCAGTAGAGGCAAGTCTGTACTAGGTGTTCCAGCATAGGTATTGGGCTCCAAAAAGCCTGCTCATGGACCAAGGATGGATTCTGATTTTACTGCCAGGGGACCCCACAAGCAGATCAAGGTACACAGATGTCTCGACATGCAGAAGGTCTAGTCCAGTCCCATGCTAGCTCCACAGTCATTGATCCAACTTTCATGAGTTCCCTCTAGTTTGGTTTTACCGTCTCCCCAACATGTTTTCCCATGTTTCCCAATCATGATCCTGATGCACTTGCTCATAGAATCCCTCCTCTCTCTCTCTCCAACTGGACTACTGGAGCTCTGCCTGGTGTTTGGCTGTGGATCTCTGTTTCTGCTTCCATGAGTCATTGGAGAAAAGCTCTGTGATGACAGTTAGGATATTCACCGATCTGATGACGAGGGTAAACCAGTTCAGTTTAGGCACCCTCTCCACTATTTCTAGTAGTCCAAGCTGGGGTCATCCTTGGGGATTTCTGGCAACTTCCCTAGCACCAGGTTTCTCTCTATCCCCATGATATCTCCCTCTATCATTGTATCTCTTTCATTGCTTTCCTATTTCATCCCTGTTCCAGCTTGACCATCCCATTCCCTTATGTTCTCATCCCCTATCACCTACCCTCCATTGCCAATCCCTCATCTTGTTTATTTATAGAGATCTCATCTGCTTCCCTTTCCTAGGGCGATCCATGCATCCCTCTTTGGGTCTTCCTTGTTAGCTAGCTTCTCTGGAGTTGTGGGTTGTTGTATGGTTATCCTTTGCTTTAAATCTAGTATCCACTTATGAGTGGGTACATACCATGTGTGTCCTTCTGAGTCTGGGTTACCTCAGGATGATATTTTCTAGTTCATTCCATTTGCCTGCAGATTTCTTGATGTCATTGTTTTTCTCTGCTGAGTAGTACTCCATTGTGTATATGTACCACAGCTATACCACTCTTTGGCATATACCCAAGGAATGCTCAATCATACCGCAGGGACACATGTTCAACTATATTCATAGCACCATTATACATATTAACCAGAACCTGGAAACAACCTTGATGCCCCTCAACTGAAGAATAAACAATAAGATAAATTCTTTTTATAAGGTCAGGAAAAGATATTCTAAAGCTGAAAATATCCATTAAATTTAACTAACTTAATTTCTATAATAGATATGCCTAGAAGAACACAAGGCTCCTTTCTACTAACTAAATACTATTTCAAAATATTAAGTTTGATCTTATGGAAAAATGTATAAAATAGGCTGCATAACAAAGTTAAAACACATGACCTGGATGTCAGATCTATTTGATAATATTATGACAAGCCATTCCTACACCTGTAATTCTATTTTTTAAATTATTTATTATTAAATTGTATGGTATCTGGCAATTTGCACTGAGCTTTATGCATTATTTTATTTGCTGTCAGTTTTTTATTACAAATTCTTTGTTATTGTTACATTAAAAAAATATTGCTGTCAAAAGTATATAAAAACAGGATTTAATATGGAAACTCATCATATTGATCTAGGACTGAAAGCTACAAGAAGATAATTATATCATTTTTATATGAGGTTATAGCATATAACATGAAATAATACAAATAATGGGGGTAGGTGGTAACTAAATGATTTTTTATTTAACTTAAGCCTAATCAATGGGAAGATATTTCATACCTTTCATTGTAATTCTATTGAAAATCTAATGGCTGAGGATGTATAAGGGCCCAAAGTATAATATTCTGTTGTTAGTTTGCCAAGTGGTCACAGTATCAAATGATTTTCTAAATATTTATGTTTATATCCAGAGATTGAGGCTGCACTCAACATTAGTAACAGAGGTTATTTATGTAATAGAAAGAAGCCAAGGGAGAAATGCATGATAGTTTAAATTCCTGGGAATAACAGACTAAGTGCTCTGATGTAAATAGGACATTAAACAAATTCCCTATTCTTCATGGCTTAGGGAACATCTTGGCATAGGTGGCAGAAGGAGTTAAGAGCTAACATCGTAGTGCTGTGAAATACCATCTTTAAAACATGATGTTGCAATTGTATTTCAGGTTACTTGGGAAAATCATATCAAGAACAAACAAGTAAAAATCCTGGCATAGATTCAATAGATCTTATTTAGCAACCCACAACACACTTATTAGATATAGGCAGTAGATAGTGTCTATGGGGGGGAACATTTTTTGAGACTATAGTTTATGTTAGGATTCTCATTCTCTAGTAAATGTTCCTACTATGTACATGTTAACATCACTAACAGGGCATACTGTGTTACGAAAACCAAAAGCCAAAAAGCTGGGAGAAGGGTGTGTTTTATGTGTGGAAAGTTGTGTGTAATAGATATGATTCTATTACATTGATGAAGTATGGCATTTGCCAAAAAAAAATTTAAAAATGTTGTCTAGGGGATTGTTCATCTGTCATCTATGAATTGAAGTCAATTGTGCTAAAATATTTGAGCTTTATAGGAATTCTTAAGGTCACATTCTTTAGGAGCTAGATGATCTATTAAGTGAACTATTAAGTGAACTAAATCTATTAAGTGAACTAAATGGAGAATGTTAATAGGACATGGAAATAGAGGTAGGGAAAAGGCAAAAGAATGCCGATTAAAAGTTCACGATTGGAGGTGGTTTTTGCCATCTCTCTAAACACACTGTTATTCTTAGAACTACAATACAGACTGGGACCACATTATTGTTTATAATGCTCTAGGCCCAGATCATTCTGTAAGATTTTTTGTGACAATTTCATAGACAAGATATGAGTTGGTCTAGAAGTGAAAAACAAGTTGCAGATCTTTCCTTAATTCATGATTTAAAGGATATTGGGACTTTCAGAAAAGTCATTGGTTTTTTGAAGGACATTTTGACAGGAATAACTATTAGGGAAATTTCAGATATGTTGATATTCCTTTGGAGATAACACTTTGACAGAACATATTAAGCAGTGCATTTCTGTATTAGAAGTTATAAGAAAGGGCTATGTGTCTCTCCTAGGCTTCATAAAGTAGAAGGAATATATTGTTAAGAATGTAAAGGAGATTTGAAGTCTCAAAATTTTTACATGATTCTGTGGTTTTTTTGCACTGCAATTGTTTTTTTTTTTCTTGAGAGATGCAGCAAACATGCCTACTCACCTCACACAGGCAACCCACAACGTACCAAAATAAAGATACCACTAAATCCAATGTGGCAAACCTATAATTTTAAAAGGGTGCTTACAGTAATATGGGTTAATGGTTACATACAAAATAAGAAATGACTCATCTAATTTCACACCAACATGAGTGACAGCTCACAAATCTGGGAACCTGAAATATACTGCAAACTGTAGACAGCTCAAAAGATTGGAAAATGAGGGTCCTCTCCAGATGACTCTGGTCTAAACTTCTTCCAGACAGCTCAGCTGGTTTATGCCTTTTCCAGGGAGCTGGTTTTGTTTTCTTTGCAATTTTGATCCTCTTGGAGACTTCTTGGCAACTCAGCTTCCTTGGATCTGAGAATGATTTTCATCTTATAATGCTTAGAGCATCAGGGAGTAACACAGTGAATCTTGTAAGTTTCAGGGATTCTCTGAACCTATTTTGAGTTGTTTACCTTCCTGCTTAGGAGCTTTGTGCATGATGGATATTTTAATCTCAGAAGAAACTGTTAAACAACACTTCACATCTTCCCCTGGCTCTTATATTGTTTCTGTTCCCTCTTCTGCCATGATCCCTGAGCCTTGGAATGATGGCTATAGATGTCCACAAATGGCTAATTAATAGGCCACACTGTCCCAGTAAAAGACACTTGTTCTCAGGAGCTTCACCAGTAGTTTTGAGTTGAGGCTGACAATAACAGTGATATGTGGACATAAGCACACATGTTTGGAAAGCAGTTTGACAAGCATATCACAGCTATGTAGAAAAAAACAGAGAAGTTGCTTACCTAGACACAGATTTTTGCTCAGATTTACAGTAAACACCAACATAGCCTCAAACCCTTTGATCTACAGTGCTGTCCCACCTTCAAGATATGCTAGAGAAATGATAGCAAAAGCTTGTGGGCATAACCAACCAATATCTGATTTGACTGAAGGCCCTGACAGACACTGTTTGGGTGACCGAGAACCCAAGACTAGACAGCCCCCATTAACCCTGGGTAAAATAAAATATGAATGTTCTAAAAGAATATTAATAAAATAACTTGTAATGACATTCTGCTATACTGACATATCAATGCCTTGCTGAGAATGATCAGAGAAGCTGCTTCCTGTAGCACATGGGAAGAAATACAGACTCATAGCCAGACATTATGCAGAGAGTGAAAATCTTTTGAACACTCAGCCCTAAATGGAATGTCTCTATCATATCCCTCACCTCAGACTCAGAGGAATTTGCAGAAGAGGGAGAAGAGGGGTTTAAGAGCCAGAAAGGATAGAGGACACAAAAAAAAAAAATGAGGGCTTCTCAGTCAGTATAATCAAAGCTCACATAAACTCACAGACACTGAGTCATCATGTACAGTGCCTTTACAGGTCTGCACTAGATGGAGTCCTAGAGCTGAAGGAAGAAGTGGACACATGCAATCATGCCCAATCAAAAAGCAATTTCTAAATGATAACGATTTGGAAATGAAAATTTAGTTCCCTCCAAGGGTGTTTCATTAGTGAAACAAACTATTCTTAAAGGTGGAATGCTTGTCCAGCAGGAGATAGCCAACAGAAACCAACTCAAGGGCATCCTTGGAGATTCCTTTTCTCACAATGGCATGTCAGGAATTTCCAACCTTAGTTTAAATATTATCTTATTAGGTATTATTTCTATTTTATTTATTTATTTATTTATTATTTTTTATTTTTTTTGGTTTTTTCGAGACAGGGTTTCTCTGTGTAGCTTTGTGCCTTTCCTGGAACTCACTTGGTAGCCCAGGCTGGCCTCAAACTCACAGAGATCCATCTGGCTCTGCCTCCCAAGTGCTGGGATTAAAAGCATGTGCCACTACCACCTGGCCTATTTTATTTTTATTAAGAAATGTTTTATTCATTTTACATTCCAATCACAGATCCCCCTCTGCCCTACTCACCACCCCTCCAGGCTTCCCCCACAACCCACCCCCCATTTCCTCCTACAATAAGGTAAGGCCTCCCATGGGGAGTCAGCAGAGCCTGGCACATACAATGGAGATAGATACAAGCCCCTCCCCTCCCCCAAGGTTGTGTGAGGTGTCCTACCATAGGTAGCGGGCTCCAAAAAGCCTGTTCATGTACCAGGGATGTATCCTCATCCTACTGCCAGGGGGCCCCTTAAGCAGATCAAGCTACACAACTGTCTCACTTATGAAGAGGGCCTAGTCCAGTCCCATGGAGGCTCCACCGATGTTGGTCTAAATTTCATGGGTTCCAACTAGTTTGGTTTTGTTGATTCTATATGTTTTCCAGTCATGATCTTGTTACCCCTTGCTCAAATAATCCCTCTTCTCTATCTTCAACTGGACTCTTGGAGCTTAGCCTGGAGTTTGGCTGTGGGTTTCTGAATCTGCTTCCATCAGTTACTGTAGAAAAGTACTGCAAGCCACAAAAATATATGAAGTAGGATTTCAGCTGATTATGACAAGCTATACCTGGAAGAAGCCAAGGACCTTCCAGAAGTAGAGCCAAGGCTTAAGGAGTCTTGGTAATATTTAGCTTTTGAATATTAGCCGTTTCCTGCTATGAGTTTTTCGTGTGCTATTGTAGCTTTCCATCATTTATTGGGCATCATTTTCTTACTACTAATGGAATATTTAGATAACCTTCTGCACTGACAGCTATACACAGCCAAAACCCCAGTTCAAGCCTCCCTGTAATTATTGTTATTGGCAGCATGTGGCCAGGTCCATTCCCAGACTGAGGAAAGTACCTTATCAAAGATATCTCTGTACTCTCAAAGAATAGACTTAAGCATCCACACTACCTGTTAAGAAGGCCTGGTGGATATGCTAATTAAGCTTAACTTTCTCCTTTCTGAAGTCTTATCTCTAGTTTTAGATACCCCTTTAACAATTAACTCAGAACTACGGGTTCCAACTTACAGGTACATCTAGCTGTGATGGAAGTTACCTAGCCAAGTTGCCTAGTGACCGAGCACACTTGCCAGAAATGGCAGAAGCAGAGATAGCATGGAGAAATAAGGGTCAAAGGGATAAAAAGGCAGTTTTATTTTCAGATGGGGATGAGATGGAGAAGAGAAAAGAGAATAGAAGAACCAGATGGGTAAGAACTGGAGAGGTACAAAGTGAAATGGGGAAGAGCTAGATTAAAGGGCTAGAAGAGCCCGGCGGTGGTGGCGCACGCCTTTAATCCCAGCACTCGGGAGGCAGAGCCAGGTGGATCTCTGTGAGTTCGAGGCCAGCCTGGGCTACCAAGTGAGTTCCAGGAAAGGCGCAAAGCTACACAGAGAAACCCTGTCTCGAAAAACTAAAAAAAAAAAAAAAAAAAAAAGGGCTAGAAGAAAGTACTAGAGAAAAGAGATGGGAGATGAGGAAGAGCCAGATAGGAAAGAACAAGATGAGGAAGAACAAGATGAGAAAGAAGGATATGGGAGAGGAGCTAAGATGGAAAAGAACTAGGTGGATGACAACTTAGATGGGGTGGAACTAAGATAAGAGAATTGAGATAGAACTTAGAGGGGACAGCAGATAAATGTAGGGAGAAATCAAGCAAGAAAGGAGCTAGGCATGAGAGCAGAACTGAAGCTGTGTAGACAGAACTTTATCCCAGAGAAACAAAGCAGATGGACAAAAGAGCTTGGTGTACTTAGATTCATTTCCAAAAAATAATTCTCACCATTCATAAGTTCTCTTCTGGGCCCCTGGGAAGACTATTAGTAAGGCTGGCCCTTAATAATATTCCAGAGAAAGGCTCTATGATGATAGTTAGGGTATTCACACCAGTCTGATTACTGTGGTAAGCCAGTTCAGGTACCCTCTCCACTATGGCTAGTATGTAACTGAAGTTCTCCTGTGTCCTTCCTGGCCTGAAGTAAGGACAAATCTCTCTCACCCACCAGTACAACAGCTGCTCAGACACAAGTAAACACACAGAGGCTTATATTAACTATAACTGCTTGGCCATTAACTCAGGCTATTGACTAGCTCTTACACTTAAATTAAACCATAATTCTTATTTATGTTTACCCACATGGCTTGGTACCATTTCCCAGTTGTGCCTTCACATGTTGCTTCCTCTGTATCTGGCTGGCCACTCCTGACTCCTCCTTCCTGTTCCCAGAATTGTCCTCTCTCTTTGTCCAACCTATACTTCATGCCTGGCTAATGGCCAATCAGCATTTTATTTATTAACCAATCAGAGCAAAACATTCAGAACATGCAGAGCAATATCGACAGTACTAGTAGCCTAAGCTGGAGTCATCCTATGGATTCCTGGGAACTTCCCTAGCACCTGATTTCTCCCCATCCCCATGGAGTCTCTCTCCATCATGGTATCTCTGTCATTGTTTTCCCACTCCATCCCTGTTCCAGCTCGACCATCCTATTCCCTTATGTTCTCATCCCCCATCCCCTACCCTCCATTGTCACCCATCCCCAGTTTACTCATGGAGATCTCATCTATTTTCCCTTCCCAGGGTGGTCCATGCATCCCTATTTGGTCCTCCTAATTAGTTAGCCTCTCTGGAACTGTGGGTTGCAGTCTGGTTATCCTTTACTTTATATCTAGTATCTACTTATGAGTGAGTACATATCATGTTTGTCTTTCTGAGTCTGGGTTACCTCACTCAGGATGTGGAACAAGGGGAACACTCCTCCACTGTTGGTGGAAGCACAAACTTGTACAGCCACTTTGGGAATCAGTATGGCAGTTTCTCAGAAAATTGGGAATCAATCTTCCTCAAGACCCAGCTATTCCACTCTTGGACTATTCCACCCAAGGAATGCACAATCATACTATGAGGATACATGCTCAGCTATGTTCATAGCAGCATTATTCATAGCCAGAACCTAGAAACAACTTAGACCTAGATGTCCCTCAATGGAAGAATGGATTAAGAAAACATGGTACATATACACAATGGATTATTACTCCATAGTAAAAAAAAAAAAAAAACACTGATATCATGGAATTTGCAGGCAAATGGATGGAACTAGAAAATATCATCCTGAGTGAGATAACCCAGACTCAGAAGGACATTCTATGTACTAATTTATATTTTATTTTAGCTATACATTTTATTCTTCCTTTTTATCCTACATTTCCTTTGGATATATAGAATGGCTTTCCATTTAGTATTTTTGTATGATTCCTGAGTGTGCAAATGAGTAGGTTCTGATTTCTCTGCTTTCTCTTGGGCTCTTTTCCTTCTGTTTGTTAATTTTGTACAATTCAGATGTGTTAGTTTTTATTATATCTGATTTATATTTATATTATATATTGTACTTTAGAAGTCTGTTTGTTTTCTAATGAGAGACAGAAAGAGGGTAGGTCTGGTGAAAGAGGAATTGGGAAAAGTAGAAACAGGGGAAACTATAACTGAAATACACATTGTGAGAAAAGAAGATCTTTTAAATAAAAGAAAAAACATAAAGCCAGGAACAATGCAAAAACAGTGGAAAAGAAAAGAAACCCAGCTGTATTCTATTTTGGTCAGACAGAACTTATTAAAAATTTTGGAGTACTCATGAATATTGATGCAAAAATACACAATAAAATACTGGCTAACCGAATCCAGGAACATATTTAAAAAAATTATCCACCATGACCAAGTAGGCTTCATCCCAGGGATGCAAGGATGGTTCAACATACAAATATCTGTCAATGTAATACACCATTTAAACAAACTGAAAGAAAAAAAACACATGATCATCTCATTAGATGCTGAAAAAGCCTTTGACAAAATCCAACACCCCTTCATGATAAAGGTTCTAGAGAGATCAGGATTACAAGCAACATACTTAAACATAAAAAGGCAATTTACAGCAAGCCAACAGCCACAATCAAATTAAATGGAGAGAAACTCAAAGCAATTCTACTAAAATCAGGAACAAAACAAGGCTGTCCACTCTTCCTATACTCATTCAATAAATTCCTTGAAGTTCTAGCTAGAGCAATAAGAAAACAAACAGAGATCAAGGTGATACAAATTGGAAAGAAAGTAGTCAAACTTTCATTATTTGTGGATGATATGATATCATATATAAATGACCCCAAAAATTCTACCAGGGAACTTCTTTAGCTGATAAACTCCTTCAGTAAGGTGGCAGGATACAAGGTTAACTCAAAGAAATCAGTAAGCCACCTATATACAAATGATAAATGGGCTGAGAAAGAAATCAGAGAAACATCACCCTTTACAATAGCCACAAATAATATAAAATACCTTGGAGTAACTCTAACTAAGCAAGTGAAAGACCTGTATGATAAAAACTTTAAGTCTCTGAAGAAAGAAATTGAAGAAGATATCAGAAAATGGAAAGATCTCCTATGCTCATGGATAGGCAGGATTAACATAGTAAGAATGGCAATCTTACCAAAAGCAATCTATAGATTCAATGTGATCCTCATCAAAATCCCAACACAATTCTTCACAGACCTGGAAAGAACAATACTTAACTTTATATGGAAAAGCAAAAAATCAAGGAGAGCTAAAATAATCCTGTATAATAAAGCAACTTCTGGAGGCAAATCCCTGACCTCAGGTGCTACTATAGAGCTATAGTAATAAAAACAGCTTGGTACTAGCATAAAAACCAATACATGGACCAACTGAATCAAATTGAAGACCCTGACATCAATCCACATACCTATGAACATACAATTTTGGACAAAGAAGCCAAAACTGTACCATGGAAAAAAGAAAGCATCTTCAACTAATAGTGCTGGCATAACTGGATGTTAACATGCAGAAGATTGCAAATAGATCCATATCTGTCCCCATGCACAAAACTCAAGTCCAAGTGGATCAAAGACCTCAACATAAATCCAGTTACACTGAACTTGATAGAAGAGAAAGTAGGAAGTAGTCTTGAACGCATTAGCATAGGAGACCACTTCCTAAATATAACACCAGTAGCACAGACACTGAGAGCAACAATTAATAAATGGGACCTCTTGAAACTGAGAAGCTTTTGTAGAGCAAAGGACACGGTCAATAAGACTAAATGGCAGTCTACAGAATGGGAAAAGATCTTCACCCACCCCACATCTGACAGAGGGCTGATCTCCAAAATATGTAAAGAACTCAAAAAGCTAGTCTTCAAAATACTGAACAACCCAATTAAAAAATGGGCTACAGAGCTAAACAGAGAATTCTCAACAGAAGAATCTCAAATGGCTGAAAGACATTTAAAGAATTGCTCAACATCCTTAGTCATCAGGGAAATGCAAATCAAAACAACTCTGAGATACCATCTTACATCTGTCTGAATGGCTAAGATCAAAAACACTGAAGACAGCTTATGTTGGAGAGGATGTGGAGCAACTGGAACACTCCTCCACTGTTGGTGGGAATGCAGACTTGTACAGCCACTCTGGAAATTAGTATGGCGGTTTCTCAGAAAATTGGGAATAAGTCTTCCTCAAGACCCAGCTATACCACTCTTGGGCATATACCCAAGGAATGTTCAATCTTGCCACAAGGACACATGCTCAACTATGTTCATATCAGCATTATTTGTAATAGCAAGAACATGGAAACACCTAGATGCCCCTCAACTGAAGAACGGATAAAGAGAATGTGGCACATATACACAATGGAGTACTACTCAGCAGTAAAAAACAATGATATCAAGAAATTTGCAATCAAATGGATGGTCCTAGAAAATATCATCCTGAGTGAGGTAACCCAGACTCAGAAGGATAATCATAGTATATACTCACTCATAAGTGGATACCAGATGTGAGAGAAGGGATGGCCAGACTACAACCCACAGCTCCAGAAAGGCTAGCTAACAGGGAAAGACCCTAGGAGAGACACATGGATGACCCAGCAAAGGAAAGTAGATGAGATCTACATGATTGGACTGGGTGTGGGAGGTGGCAGAGTGTGAGGAATGGGGAATGAGAACATAGGGAAATGGGTCAAACTGGAACAGGGACAGAGTGGTAGGGCAGGGAGGGAGATACCATGAAAGACGAAGACATCATGGGAATCGGAAGAGGCAGGGTGTCTAGGAGGCTCTCAGGAATCCACAAGGTTGACCCCATCTTGGACTGCTGGCAGTGGTCCAGAGGGTGCCTAGTCTGGTCTACTCTGGTGACCAGTCGATCGAATACCCTAACTGTCATCATAGAGACTTTGTCCAGTGACTGACAGAGGCAGATGCAGAGATCCATGGCCAGGCACCAGGCTGAGCTCAGGAATCCAATCCATGAGAAAGAGAGGAGGGATTCTGCAGGTTGGGGACATTGAGATCATGATGGGAAGATGTGCAGAGATGACCGGCCACACTAGAGGAAGCCCATGAACTGTAAACTAGTGACTGTGGAGTCCCCATGGGACTGGACTAGGCCCTCTGGATATGGAAGATGGCTGTTTGGCTTGAACTGTTTCGGGGGCACTCAGGCAGGGGGGATCGGGATCCATCCCTGGGGCATGGGCAGGCTTTTGGGAGCCTGGTGCCTGTGGTGTGAAGCCTTGCAAGCCTTGGTGCAGTGGGAAGGGTCATGGACCTGCCTAGGCTCAGTGTGCCAGGCTCTGCTGTCTCCCCATGGGAGACCTTGATTTGGGAGATGTGGGTATGTGGGCTTGCTTGGGAGATAGGGCTGGGGGTGGGAAAAGGGAGGAGGTGGAATCTGTGGGTGTTATGTAGAGTGAGTAGAAAAATTCTTAATAAAGAAAAATGAAAAAATGGAGTCAATTTCAGGTAGTATACTACTTAAACACAAGAATAAATACTGGGGTAAACCAATATTGCAGACATATATATCCATGGAAAGTGAAGTCCAGGTCATGAATAGAACTCCAATATGAAACTCAGTGTCTACCTTGATATTGAGATACTGATGGGTATTTCTGGATTCAGAATGATGAATGGTTCTCTATCTAATCTCTCCTAATTTGGGAGATTTTGTGTGGTAACTGGTAATGCAGGTGTGTGAGAGAGTGAAAGGGAGCAGAGACAGAGATAGAGAAGCAAAGAGTGTGAGTGTTCTCTGGATGTCTAGACACCAAATATGTTGCATATTATAGGCATTCATCAACACAATACCTGTATGTCTATATTAAGCTCTGTCTAGGATGAGTTGTTTATTATACTTCCACCTCAAGCTTGCTTTGAATGTCTGATGGAATCTGCTTCAACTAGTTCACATGGCAATCAAAGAAGTGGTTTGATGAACTGGCTTATTAGCCAATATTTTCAAGAGGATTCTGGTCTGGGACCTTCATGTTCACTAACATGATATATTCATCTGGAATGTGGGAAGAAGGATGATCCTGAAACTAAGTTACCAGTTGTTACTTGCACCTAGACATGAGAACAGATATTCAGAGCCTGAGGAATATAAATGCTTAAGAATTCTCCACAAAAAGCAAGCGGAGTAGAAACATATTGGGAAAACTCAATGCACTTCTAAGTGACTACAATAATAAAAAGAGACATATGTATGTGTATAGGTGTATTTGACAAATGGTTTCCTATGAAGCTTTACTGTTGCAATTTTAACAAATGCTCCCATCTTGATATGATAAAGATGTTCTCTTTGATATTTTTGTTCTTTGTCCTAAAGTTTTCCTTTGTTTTCTTCAGTTTGACTGATCCCAGGTGCTTTTGGGGATTAAGACAAAAAAACATGTTATGGAGATAAAGAAATAGGTTTTTTTTCTATTTACACAGTGCATGGGCATGTGAAAACAGAACATTTCATTAATAATCTATATAAAAAGTACATCCTTCTCATTTATTTTTTTATTGATCCTTAGTGAAAAGATATATAGTATGGCTATACATTGTCAGACCACCATTATTCTGTGCAATTTATCTTCCCTTATTACCTAGGAAATAACCAAATTTTATATTATTTTACTGTTGATTACTTACCTGTTTATAGTGGTTTAGATGGTACCTTGTATGTCTTTTTAGAGTCTTTTTTTCAGTTGGATGATGAATGATGCATACTGTCTACCTTTCTTCTATAGGATACTGAGGGAGTCTGTAAGACTATTCATTAGATTACACCTGTTCTTTAAAAGGTCAATCCACCAGAAATGTATATTCTGATGGAGGACAAACTCACATGCAGGGAGGTGAGGATTACTGCTTATTGATGGCTGTCTCTTTCTGTAAATTTCTTGTGGGATGCCATAGCCTTTCCCCCCATATCAGCTATGGGACTAGTCCCACAGCCTTAACAGTGTATTCATCATTAGTCAGTCACAATTTTTCCTATATACTGGTAATAGGGGACTCCACTGCTCTGTGTAATTCTGGTGAGAAATACAAGTCACACAGTCAAAACCTTTGTTCACACAGTCAAATCTTTATTCCATTTCCCAGTAAAAACTTAGAAGTCTGTTCCTTGCAATTATCCTTATGGCAGGACAATTTTGTCAGAAGAGGTGTCTATGCAAAAAAGTCACAAATGGGGCTTTCTCAGACATGCATAAGGACAGAATTACAGCATGGCTGAATTTTTTGATTAAGAGCACCTCAAAGATAAAAAGAGCCAGGTGCCCTTAACTTACTGCATTTGCTGATAATGGGAAGCACAGCTCAGCTCTCCCTGCTTTCACTTCAGAATGTTATTAACACTTTCACCTCTGTTTATTGATGCAAAATTGTAGTTTAGGAGATTAACTGTTTATTTTTAATTCTGAGATCTGTGAGTCAAGAGAAAAAGGTGACCATCTCAGGAGAGAAGCAATCTTTTCTCACAGGCACTGTGGGAATGAATGTCACAGTTGGCCAGAGTGGCTAGGGGGGTGCCAGGTCCCAGATTTTGTATAATATAGCTACAGGTCCCCTCTTTGTTCTAACAACTTAGGGTGAAAGATGTACTTTTTAAATATGAAAGGTTCTTTTTATCCAGCTAACATTTGGTGAATGTGCTGATGAGAACCAAATGCTGCATCTTTCCCCTGCATTTTACTCAGGTTGCCATTGGTTACTCGCTGAGACAGATACATCCACTGTATGCTGGGAGAGAAACAGTGCACTGAGAGAGATGCTTAATCTGCCGTGACCTTGCCCTTCTCTCATTCTATTGATTATAAACTTTTAGTTTATATATCTAGTCACACCTAGGAATGTAGAATAGCACGTGCATTCCCTTTTCCTTTTTCTTAGATTTCTGTATTGATTTAGCTTCCCCCATTTATGACCCTTTCCCTTTAAGACTTGCCTAGACCCCTTTCACTAGCCACACCTGCCCCAGCCATGACAGTGACTGCTTTGTGTAGATCTTATCTGGTTCATAACCCTGAAAAAGTACAGCCTAATGGCCTTGCTATTGCCAGAGAATTGCTGTTGTATGTGTATATAAACTGGAAACTTTGGAAACTCATGGCAGAACAATAAAGCACATGGAATAAAGAGCATTGGCTTATGTGTGTGAAGTTATTACAGAAATGTTCCTTCCCTCACTCCTGGGAAGATTTTCTTTGAGGAGCTCTGGGTAGGAGCTGGGAACTGGTCTATCAGTCTCTACAGGATATACTTGATAGTAGAAGTTCCCACTGCATTGTGTCAAGTGATGTCCCTGAAAAGCATAATCCAAAACAATGCCATGCATTCATATCTTACAGATTGAGTAAAGTTTTCTTTCAATGGTCTGCTAGTATTTCTATCATCGTGATGGAATGTTTAATTCCTGTGAAGAGAGGTGCTGTGGGATATCTTTCTGTATGCAGTGAATGTGTGTTGCTCTGATTAATTGATAAATAAAATGCTGATTGGCCAGTAGCCAGGCAGGAAGTATAGGCCGGGTCAGCAGACTAAAGGAATGCTGGGAAGAGGAAAAGCAGAGTCGGGAGTTGCTAGCCAGAAAGAGAGGAAGCAAGATGACAAGGCAGAACTGAGAAAAGGTGCCAAGCCACATGGATGAACATAAATAAGAATTAAGGGTTAGTTTAAGTGTAAAAGATAATCAGTAATAAACCTGAGCAAATGGCCAAGCAGTTATAATTAATATCAGCCTCTGTGTGCTTACTTGGGGGACAAGAGTGGGAGAGATTTGTCCTAACCACTGGCTGGGACACAGGAAAACTTCCACTACAGAGAAGTGTTTCATATTTTTGCCCTGTTTCATAGGTACATTTCTTAAGATAATATTGTATTTTTAAAAAGGATATTTACCAATTGGGTGTCATTTGTATTTAAGCACTGAAAATTTGTTCCTGTGATTATTGTTTGTCATAATAATAGTTGAATGTGGCATGTTTATGGTAGTAATGTGATATTTTAGGGAAAACAAAATATCACCAAATTTTTCCTGATTCTTTCTGCCAAACATCCTATGACATCACAGTTCACCTGGCTTAGTAGATATGTGATAATCTTAGGCATTTCTTGTTCTTCACAGGCCTTGTAGAAAATCAGGAATTTTTGTGACAAATTATTTAAAGGCAACATACAATATGAATTTATTTTAATCCTGAGTTCATCCAATGTACCATACCAATATTCTGCAAATGCAGGTTTTCACAAATGCAACCCCTCAAAAGGATTTTTGTTTTATCTACTTTCTGGCCAGGTCACTGTACTTGTAGCATTTCTTGGTGTGTGGCTTTACCAAATTAGATTTCCACATATGATCACAAACACCTCTGATGACTTATGTAACAATTTCTGTGTATGATCAAACATTTTTTCTTCTAGATTCAGTTATTAACTATAACACATAATTTGAACAATGGAAGAAAGAAAGTGTTTTATATATTCCATTTATTTACATTTCAGGAATTACTATAGATTGTATTTGAGGGTCACTAAAGTGCTGGTATCAATGAATGGCTGAGCTTCAGTTTGGAACTGTCATTATGAGGTACACTTTATAGTGAGTTAAGTTGTTCACAGTGTACTTATTTTGACATTGGGATTATGGAATCCCATTTTTTTCTGGCATGGTTTCTTCTTTATTAAATACATAATGTGAATGTTTTTGGCTCCTGCTCTTTCCCACCTAGATGCAAAGTGCTGTCAGGGAAACCAAGCAATCAATGAAACCCCATGCAGATTAAATCAAATTTCCAAGCTTATGAGACTGCTGAAACCTGTCCTGCATTAGAGCTGATTGCCTTGGGTACATTTTTATTACTAATTTAGTAGTTTTATACAATGTATTTTGATGTCATTTGCTCTCTTGCAACTTTTTTTTAGCCCACCAAGTTTAATTTGTGCTGCTGATATGCTCTTGGTTACATGGCCTTTTACTGGTCCATGTTTGACTCTCTAGAATCTACAGCCTTCAAGAAAACTGAATCTTCTTCTTCCAGCATTCAAATGCAAATATCTGATAAATATTGTATTTGATAATTGTCTTGTATGAAGAGGAAGATTTGGGTCTGTTTCTTTTTTCTATTTATAGATAGTGGGTTTACACAGCACAGTAAATTCATAAGTTTAAGTAAAACAAGAAAAAATACAAATGGATTCAGGGAAAAAGAAATTGGAATGATCCAGTTGGTGGTGACTAATAGAAATCATGACATTATTGAATTTTTGTTTAGGTTATAAACAAGCAGTGGCAAGAAAATTTTGGCTTAAAAATTATCAGGATCTTTTAATTTAAGAATGTCATGTCCCTTCCATGCTTGGGAGAAGAAGACAATATGGTACCTTAAAGAGAACATAATCTTCAGCTAAACATCTGCTTTTCCATAGATTAAAATAAAAAACCCAAAACTGATGAGTGAAGGTTTATTGAACAGATGAGGAAATAAGGAAATAGTGGTGATATTACAAGAAAATAAAGATTTCTTAAAATATAAACACTAAACAATCAAAGACTTGACTTGGAATCCCTTAATTACAAATTGGGGAAATACTAATAGTTCATGGAAATTGAAAGTATGACTCCATAAGAAGAACAAACACAAGTTCTTAAACTTTATTTGGAAGACAAAGATCTATGTAATTTGAGATATTAACTTCACAGGACAGTAGCATCACTGGTTTAACTAAAGATTTCAAATTTAAAACTGGAGAAAACCTTCATCAATGAAATGCATCACAAAATGTCAAGGCACTAGAAAACAATGCGGATTTGGGTGTTGCTGAACAAGAATGAAACAATTAGGAAATAGAAGAATAACACAGAACATTGCACAATGATGTTATTCAAGCATGAGTAGGACAATTATAGGACACATACGCTGTTCTGTCTACTGGATACTAGCTGCACAGCAACGGTCTGGGCTATGCACTGGACTATGGTAACATGTCCATAAAGCAATAGCATACACAAGAGGGGAAGCAAAAACTGAAAGACTCAATAAAAAACAGTAAAGATGATACAGATTATTCTTAAATATGATTGCCAAATTGAGAAAAATATATCAAATGATCTATATGGAGATTAAAAGTGCTTTGGAGCAGAAGACAATGTGGTATATTAAGGAGAACATAATCTTCAACTAAACTCCAGCTTTTCCATAGATTAAAATGAAAACCCAGGGACTGATAAGTAAAGGTTCACCAAATAGACCTAAATAGATGAACCTTTAGAGAAGAAACAATTAGAGAAGAAATCTATAATTCTAGACTAACCAGAATAAAGTCAGAGGAACTGAAGGCCATGACTATGATATTCACTTCAGTGAATATAAATAAACTGCGTTATTAGCAATCTAGGGGCACATGTGAACAGGCCTCACTCCTTATAAGAAACAGTCGTTGTCATAATCAATTGTAGTGGGCAGCCATTCCAGCTTTGATCTGGAAGTTCCAACCCCCATTGAGGCTTCAGTAACTGTCACACCTACAAGGCGGGGCTGAGAGTGGACCCTGAAGACCCGAGATCTGGATGTGCTGGCTCTCTTGGTTCCTGGACCCTGGATGCTGGAGGTAAACCAAGCAGAGTTCTCCAGAGAACACTGCCAGACTGCTCTACACCTTTCCCATACCCTGTTACCTATCCCTTCATTTGTGAGTTACCCCACAAAATAAACCTCCCTTTTAACTACATGGAGTTGCCTTAATAATTTCACCAATAATCAATAGCATATCACCAAAGATTAAACAGTATCAAATGGAAAAGGAAAATTGTGCATAAAGTGGAGAGAGAGATTGAGGATATTTTTTTTTTGATCTTGCAGAGCTTTTATTTCAGTGACCGAAAGAAAGAATGCAATAATGGAATTTATGACTGACATCAGGCATGCACCTCTACCTGAAACTGTTGTTAGTTTCTGACTGGCCTAAATCATTAGCATCTCTTTAGGCACATCTGTGAAGGTTTTGTATCCTGATATACAGAGTAGGTTAACTTCTTCCTGTGGCAGTCTGGTAGTACGAATTATGCTCATGAGCTAGATAGTGGGACTACATAGGGTAAATCTCTGTTTGTATGGATTCATTTCTGATTTTTTAGGGAAATCTTTGTGTCAGAAAGAGTAACAGTGGGGAAATAACTTGGCACTGTTTAACCATGAGCTTTCTTATCTTTACAAGTTCGACTATCAGAGCTGAAAAAATTCTATGGCTGTTCATATAATCCAGCCTTTTAGGTTGTCTTTCTCCCCTATACTGTGATTTACTTAAATATCAAATTGAAAATATGGTCTCAAGGTAGAACGGGCAGCCTGAGAATCTAGAGGGCTTTAGTTAGTTATAGAGGATATTTTTCTTATTTGTATTATCTATAAATCCAAAATATTTCTCAGAGCTGGTGACACAAAGTGAGAGAATTGGCTATCTATTCCTCGTACTTATAACTAAGTAATATCCTTGCCAAGTGATGCTTCTGTGTAAAAAAAAAAAATCACATTCTAGGTAGCAGATAATACCCATTTATTTTCCATGTATATTAAATGTGAGCATTCAAAGATTAAAAAGAAAGCATGAGCAGGTTCAGTACTTTCTATGAACTGCTTCTGACCATTTTCACAAACTGGATAAAACTGTATAAAAATTCAAAATCACAGTATCACATTTGAGTGAAATTCACCCCAAAAGCATTTCAAAATCTTTACATACTTCCCCAGATCTCACATTCTCATACACCACAGTTACAGAACTTATGTCAACATAGCAAAGTGTCAAGAAAACAATGACTCATTACATTAACAATACTAACGTGATTTAATATCATGTTTGTGGATTAATCTCTATTGATATCTGTGCTTTCTCTTCAGATTAACAACTAAGAATATCTATCCACTTGATGTTGTCTATTTATTTTTCCTTTGAAGTAATTAACATATATTTTAGCCACATATTTTACACAAAATTTCCCTGATAGTAAAAGTCAAATATATCCTACTGGATAGTTGAAGAATAAACAAGACTTTTTTGCAGAAAGAGGTGAGTTTCTTCCTAAATACTACTGTATAAATCAGAGAAGTTACTTAGTTACTTAGTTGTACTTCCAAAGCCAATGTCTTTATCATCCTCCATACTTAGACCACTCCTTTACATTTCTAAGAGATCAGATGTAGTTTGGGTGAGTTGCTTTTAATGAAACATTGGCTACCTTAATTCTGATTTTCTGATAGCAAGGCAAATTGAAAGAAAGGAAATGGCTTAATGTCTATGTTGATGCATATAATTCAAAATATGCAAGCAATCTATCAGTGGTTCACAACCTGTGGGTTGTGACCCTTTTATGGGTGAGCAACTCTTTCACAAGGAGTACCAAACTGTTGGAAAACACAGATATTTATATCACAATTAATAACAGTAGCAAAATTAGAGTTTGAAGTAGTAACAAAAATAATCTTATGATTAGGGCTCACCACAACATGAGGAACTGGATTAAAGGATTGCAGCATTCAGAAATTTGAGAACCACTTCTTTAAAGGCCTATACCACTACTTCAACACAAATAGACCTGAAGAACAGCAAGAATCTTAAGTGTATTCCTAGCAGAAATAGTTTATTTGTACTTATTAAGATGTTCACGAGTTATTAGATATGATTTTAATAATGAGTTGAAAAGTTCATACTTCCTGACACAGGTTTTGTTTATCACACTTAATTTAGACTGAACATTATACATTCCATCTTTTCCAAGTAAGTGCTTATGTACTATGGCCTTCAGCTTTACTATGGGCCATTTCATCCTCTTCTGAGCAGTCATGAACAATATCCACATCTGTAACGCATGGTTCCTAATGACATGTCTCTGGGCCTCCTTCTCTAAACCCAAGCATATTCCTAAAAGAAAAGGTTGAGAGATTCTTGTGTCCCATATCAGAAGGGCCCTCTGGTATGGGACAGAGAAAAACCAATATTTTTATTTAAACCAGGTTGATTATAAATGCAATCTCTTTCTAAAGAAGAAAGGGGGATAGTTTAGATATGATAGGATGAAAGGGTAGATTAATAAACCTACTTTTAAAGAGTAACAATTTGTTTAGAAATGTTTTACATTGCTATGGATTTTAGTTTATTGATACAAATTTAGAGTTGATTTTGTTATACTATGTATATATATGTATATATATATATGAATGTTTCTATTCTCATTGGAGGTATTATGTTTATGTAACTCATTTAAATTGTAATGGATAATTACAAAATACAGATTAATAGTCTTCTATGATAGTCAACCTTATAGCCATGTTAGTTAAGTTTTCTAGGTATACATAGATATATTTCAGATAGATAGGTAATCTTCAAACATTTCAAAGACCTACAGAATATGGCATTTAAAATATTTTTAAAAATTTAGACTTTCTGGACAGTGAGTTATGTCTGCTCCTGGCAGCACCAATTTACTTCAGAGAGGAGGATGGGCATCAAAGACACTCTATATGGAGTTTATCTTCTTCTTGGCAAAAATAGCCATTTGGGCAAGAAACTCTTCTTGTCTGGACTTCTTGATCGACTGGACATGCACGACCCATAGGAAGGTGAAGCACAGTCCAGGGTGTTCTGTGGAGAACTCTGCTTAGTGTACCTCCAGCGTCCAGGATCCAGGAACCAAGAGAGCCAGCAGATCTGGATCTCAGGTCTTCAGGGCTCCTCTCTCAGCTCTGCCTTCTAGGTGTGACAGTTATAGAAGCCTCCATGGGGGTAGTACTTCCAGGTCCAAGCTGGAACAGCTACCCACTACACCTATATCACTGGTGGACAGAAGCCAGGATAACTCCTGAAAGGCATTGATCTCTAGCCCAATTTACTTCATATTTTATAGTCTAAAACAACAAGGTGGGGTGGGCAAGCAAGCAAGATTTTACAGAAGCTTATGTGGCAGTCAATAGGGTTTTCTTTTTTATTTTTTGGTTTTATTTTTTGTTTTGTTTTGTTTTGCTTTTCAAGTCAGTGTTTCTCTGTGTAGTTTTTGTGCCTATCCTGGATCTCGTTCTGTAGACAAGGCTGGCCTCGAACTCACAGAGAACTATCTGGCTCTGCCTCCCGAGTGCTGAGATTAAAGGTGTGTGCCACTGCCGCACGGCCTGGTCAATAGATTGTTAAGGACAAGGACTCATTACTTCATCTATTTCTCCAGGTTGTTCTGTTCCAGGTATATAGTGATACTTGGAAATAAGTACAAACATTGTTTAAGCAAAGCAGTAAATAAATCAAAGTCAGTATGCAATAATTGATCTTGTCTACCTTATTCTACTTTAATGTAAAAAAGTTCACCACCCTCTAGGAGTAAGTTAGAAGTACATGGGTACCTGATCTTTAGAGCTGAATGGAGTCTTGGATATCATGCTTTTTTTTTTTAGTTGAAGAAATCATCTTGGCTTTATATTTTAAGGAAGACTCTGTAACTAATTTTGAATCTTAGTTGTGATATGTAACTCTTTTTACAATACTGTGTTTTATTTCTTTATCAAATAGACCAATTTTTATGAACTTAATTAAGTATTTGCATATTGAAATGGTTTGTAAACATTTTCCTTGGAAGCATTGATAATCAAATAAAATAAAAAATTAGTAAAACTAGTAGATACAGTTTCTTACTAAAATTCATACCCTGAAACCTAATAGTAAAGGTAATACTTTCAATATGTAGAGATGTTAGGTGGTATATGATTCATGCACTCTCTGCTTTTCTTGACACAATTTATGCAGTCTTCTATGAAATATGTGGGGTTTGCAGTTTTTGCATACCCAAGAAGTTACATGAGGACATTAATGTGTGGTTTTAGCCTTGTGGCTGAGGGAAAGGTGAAAATATACTTGGAAGAAGTTGATTTTATGTTTGTGTATTTCAGAATTTACAGATTTGTTAAGTATAAATATGTACTTCCATGAATTCCTCTTACTAGTATGTTTTATTGCAGAAACAAAAATATTCTGTCACCGGCTAATATTTTCTGGCAAGCTACTAAAACATCATGACTATGCAAGACAAATATAAACAACAAATTCACATAATTGTGCATAAAGAAAATAGATTTTGAAGCTGCTATTAATTCTTAAAAAACAACCAAATTTAACTTTCCCTCTACCAGAAAAGATGAGACCAATTTGACAAAGAATTTCTGATGCACTAATATTATATTTCTTGTGAATAATCAAGAAATATTAAACCTAATTATACTTTGCTTCCTGTAATAGACATGGATCAGTGTGTGAAGTGTCCAGATGATCAGTATGCCAACCCTGGAAGAACACACTGCCACAAAAATGTTATGGCATTCCTGGGTTATGAAGACCCTTTGGGAATGTCTCTGGCCTGCTTGGCTCTGTGCTTCTTTGCTCTCACAGTTTTTATACTTGGTGTCTTTTTGAAGCACCAAGTCACACCCACTGTCAAGGCCAACAACTGAGCTCTCAGCTATGTTTTACTCATCTCCCTCATCTTTTGCTTTCTCTGTTCCTTACTCTTCGTTGGTCATCCTGTTATGACCACATGCATCATGCAGCAGACCATATTTGCTGTGGTGTTCACTGTGGCTGTTTCTACTGTCTTGGCCAAGACAGTTACAGTAGTACTGGCCTTCAAGTTTACTAATCAAAGTAGAAGGTTGAGGTGGCTGCTTGTGTTAGGGGCACCTAACTTCATCATTCCAGTTTGCACCATGATTCAACTGATTATCTGTGGGGTCTGGCCAGGCACTTATCCTCCATTTGTTGATGCCAATGTACATATTGAAAAAAGCCACATTTTGATTGCCTGTAACAAAGGTTCATTTATTGCCTTCTATTGTGTCCTGGGATACTTGGGTTCCATTGCCATGGGGAGTTTCACTGTAGCTTTCTTGGCCAGGAATCTGCCTGACACTTTCAGTGAACCCAAGTACCTTACATTCAGCATGCTGGTGTTCTGTAGTCACTGCAGACAGGTCTGGGTCACCTTATTTCCTGTCTACCACAGCACCAAGGGCAAGGAGATGGTGGCCGTGGAAGTCTTCTGTATCTTGGCCTCAAGTGCTGGGCTGCTTCTTTGCATCTTTACTCCAAAATGTTTCATTATTTTGTTAAGACCTGAGAGAAATTCTTTTCAGAAGTTCCAGAATGTGCATTTTAAAACTGAAAATGCTCATTAAATTTTCCTGACATGTCTGCTAAACCAAACGTGTCCACAAGACAATACTGACACTTTTTAATCATCAAAATTTAGTTCAAAATATATAATTTATTTCCATTAACAAATGAAAAAAAGCTACATGTTAGAATTCTAAAACTTGATCTAGATCTCAGTTCTCATGGATCAAATTTTGCTATCAGTCATTTCTATACCTATAATGCTGGTTTCCATCACTTTTATGTTTTTAG
Organism: Peromyscus melanophrys; assembly: GCA_902168415.1. Taxonomy (NCBI): domain Eukaryota; kingdom Metazoa; phylum Chordata; class Mammalia; order Rodentia; family Cricetidae; genus Peromyscus; species Peromyscus melanophrys. The sequence goes on along the minus strand of CABHPR010150828.1, from coordinate 9,832 downwards.
TTAAAGAGCGTAATAGCTGGGAAATGGTTCTGGATTTTTATGAATTAACTTATAATGTCACTTTTCCAGTATAAACTATGTTATAGTTGTGTTCCATAATAAATAATTATGAGAGAAACATATATGGATGTTTGTTGAATGAATGGACCTCTTATTTTGATATGGGACTACAGTTGTATGTGTATGCGGCAACTTCAGATGATACAAATGAGGATGGTTTGTGATGAGAAATTGCATTCATATTTAATTCGAAGCCTGGTAGTATGCCAATGATCCCCTAAATGGTCCCACACCAATGCACACACTAGCACCATTAAATGCACATAGTGAGTTATGAAAAACAGCATAAAAACTGGAGGGGAGGATGTTTGTGATAGATGTGGGATAAGTTGTATATCTTATATACAGGTAGTATATTTAATCACATCTCACTTTCTAAAAGTCCTACCAAGGAATAGAATCAGTAACATGGTAGAACCAGAAAGAACTGGACAAAAAGAGAAGTATCTACTATAGACTTTAAGAATGGGCAAAGTATGAGTTTTTTGAGAACCTCCATAATTACTTGAAGGGTGTGCATCGCAGACCAGAACTTAAAACCAGGACAGGTAGTTCACAAAGGGAAAATGGTTCTCATGTTAGTAAGAAATGTAAATTTTATTCCTCTCATGGATATAGTTACTCAAGTCTCAGCCATAAATATAAAGAATATTGGAGTCTGAATTTTCTAGTGTTCAATTAATCTTCACAGGAAGAACTTTGTCCCTTCTTTGTCTTTCCATATTCTGGGAATAGAGTCAGATATAATTCTCCTCTTCCACATTTGAACTGAGTACAATTTTCTTGTATCAGTTTATCCCATTCCCAAAGGAAATTGAGACATTCTTACTTCCATTAGATTCTCATTTTTAACACTATACCTGTCTCCAGAAGATCTTATACATTGGCTAAACTCATTGATGGTAGGAAAGCATTACTCATTTTGAGAATGTATTAGTTTATCTTTGAGTAAACCAGATATCTTCTACATAGAGATCTAGGATTTCATGAGCTTTGCAGGGAATACACAATTGCTATAACTTGATGGGAACATTCTGTGTACTCAGTTTATCCTCCAGAGTTTTCCTCTTGACTCCCAATATCTCTTGTTTTATTAAAGACCTTGAGCATTGTAACTAATAATGTGGAAAAGGAGTCTGGCATCCCTAGCTAACTGTCTGAAAGCCCTGTCTAATGTCAGAAAAGACTGGGCCAGTAAACTGGACATCCAGGATACCTTGATCTTCCTGACCATCTGGATCCAGAATGGTACACTTGGACATGCTTTTTGTTTGTTGAGATTGAAGGACAGTATGATTGCTCTGTTATTTCCCATAAGTTATTCTACTCGATGTCTCTGATGACACAGTTGCTCTTTCCTTCTAGAATATCATCAAATAGATCTAGTATGTATTCCTCCATCCTTTTCTTTGCCATATCCCAATATAAGCAGCAAGGTTCCCTCTCAGGATCTACAACTGATCTTGAGAGCAAATGGCAGTTATGGGTATGGGATTTCTCAGCCTAGAGGCAGACTGGCTCCAAATATCAAACCTGTGCAAATGTGTACAGCTGATGGATACTATGGGAAAGATATATCTTGCCAGATTTAATTTCAAGGGAGATGGAAGGATTTTGATTGTATTTCTATAATTTTGTCAGTGTCTGTGACAGGTCTGACTTAAAGAACAGATCATCTATCTTAATGGAGCCAAAGTCTCTATTAGCCACTTTATACATGGCAAGGTTCTCTGTGAAGGAAAGAGAGTAACTTTAATTATTCCCTAAGTTCCACCCATGAAGTTGCAAAGGGGCTTTAAAATGGAAACTGAACATTTGCATAGAGTATATGAGTGGTACAAGGGAAGTTCATGGGTGAGAGTTAGTCAGACAGAGTGAGGGGATATTGAATAAAGTGGCAAGTTGCAATGCAGAGAAGCATCTAGCAACACAAAAGTCAAGCATTGAGTGACGCTTGAATTCATTCAAAGGCAAGATCTTTAAGGATGTCATCTAGGGTTGAATTAAAGGACAATAGCCTGGTGTAAAAGAATCTGGTAAGGAATGTGTAACATCTTCCTTACATTCAATGTCAAGGCTTTCCTTACAATAAGATAATGAAAGCCTATCAATGAAGGAACGTTTGATCCTTTCCTATACTATGAGATAATCTAGTTGTAGGAAAGTGTCATAGTTCAATGTGCAAGCAGTGGTCTGTTTTATGGTTTTGTAGAAAGAAAGTGGGCCAAATACTATTACAACAGAAGACAGGTTTCTTCTTTTGAGAGTCTATCAGGTCCAAATATATCAATTTATATATTTGAGAAGTATCCTGGGTTAAATCAGAGGAAATGGAGAGAATGAGAACCATCATTGTTCCAATTACAGAGTTACAACCCTGAGGCAAAGGTTGTTCCTTTATGGTGGCAGAGTGTCCCCTTTCACAAATTCCAGGATAGATCAGGTACCACCAAACTAACAACTGAAGTGTGACCCAACTAAGCATTCCTTCTAATAAGAGACCTTCTTGACCTGTAAAAGTCAAAATTAATTTCAATCTTGATCCAAATCCATTCAGTTATCTTTGTTGTAGTCATCCACTAAATCTGGTTCTTACAATCCCCCCCCCACACTGCAGTGTATCCCATAATGATCTCTGAGCTTAGGGAGGAGAAGATATGATATAGCTGGCCTGTTCAGGACCAATAAGTCTGAAGTCTCCATACTGATTAGGGGTCACTGTGTTAATAGCCATCTGAAACATAAAGAAATTTCTCTTTGTACTGTGGCTTAACATGTATTCTAGAGAGTTAAACTCACTTACCATGCTTTTATAGAAGTCACTTGAATGGATGAGCCATCTTCTCTGCCACAATAAGTGAAATTTCTTGGAAATTATGCCCATTTTTGCATTTACTAATTGTATAAGATAACATGGGGCAGTTAGTTTCAACCTTCAGGTGACTCAATTCTATCTAATGTATGAAACTCTATGCACTAGTGGCCTAAATGCTCAAATATTTTAAAGCCAACATTTTGTTAATGTTTATTCTATAAGGTTACCACTTAGAGAAGTCCACTTGCTCTGAGGTACCCTGATTACAAGCCATGATCTAACTTTATAATACCTGAGCATATCTGTTCATGATAAAACTGTGGCCACAGATAGAGTTAATCTGTTTTGGATCTGAGAAGCACTGGGAATGTAAAGAAGAATGAGAAAAAAGACAGGGAGAGAGAGGAGAGAGGAAGAGAGGAGAAGCCAGGGACAAGGTAAAGTTTCCAGGGTATACTCCACTGTGTCCCACTTCCTCTAAGTTGTGCCTCCTACAGTGCCCAGCACTTTTAAACAGTGTATTCATTTCTGGGCCTTTCACTGGATTAATGCTTTGATGAGACCAGAGCTTTCATGATCTAGTCATGTCCCATCCACCTCTGAACTCTGCTGTATAAGACACCATGCTTCTGGGAAAATATTTCAGATCCAAATCATCTCACCATCCATGGGGTTTATATTTGTGGCACACAAAATTCAAGAATGAAGCAATTCCTATGCCTGCGTGAAAAGTAAATTTGTCTCCTCAACATAGTCTATTCTTATCACCCAACATTCATAACACTCTGACCCATGCATGTTTGGAATATATGCAGAAATGTTTGTTTATTGGCTGGGTAAATGGAAGGTTGAGTCATAAGTGGACATGACCTTTCTCTCATGTTTCAAATGGAAAGTCTCTCCCTTTTGGAGTAACTAATTAAAAACTGTTTTTAACAACTAAATGCTTGCACAAGAATTGAGACCGTTGGGACATGGGAAATGACATAGTAAGTATTTCCTTTACAAGCTTGAGGATGTTGTTTCAGCACCTGCTAGCCAAGAATATTGGCACATATTAGTTACCCCAATACTGGGGAGACATAGACAGGAGGTTTCCCTAAATTCAAAGACTAGCTACTCTAGCCAAATCAATGACCTACAGACTCTGTGTGAGACCATCTCTATAAATATAACCTGTAGAATCACTGAAGGAAACACTACATATTAATATATAATCTCATAATGAATGTGCACACACAATGATATACATACAGATGCACAGAATGGATATAGTCACAAGTTTCTTACACAATGATAAAGAATTAATGTAATATAAAGCCTTACTTGAGTGTGTGATGAGTCAGCCCTAAGAGTCTTGAGGGCCAGCTGGCCCAAACCAGTAATAAGATACTTCCTGAGAGCCAACCTGGGTCTGCCTAAGGGCCTTAGTAACAGCAGCTGATACATGATCTGAGATAAACTGGACCAATCCGAGGCAGCCATGCCACACCAGCAGATGCATATCCATCAGACCTTCCCCCAGGTTTGGGTAGAGGAAATATTAGGTTTGCCTCTTCCTGAATAAACTGAGCTTATTGTTTCCACCTTCTCCCAGAGTCTGTATCATTGACACTGCACCTACTCACCCCCTCTCCCAAAGGGAACAACAGCAGGACGCTGCCACACTTGAGGTAATGCATGTGCAACACACTTCTAAGCTTCATCAGTCAGTCAAGCTTTATTTATTCTTACAAAAATGACTGTTTTAGATGTATTGCAACAGAAAAATATGCATAGATAACTATTACAGATATCTTTTCTGACTTTCACATGTCTATTCCTTTCCATAAAAGCACAAGCTCCTTTTTTTTCTACAGCCACAATCTATAAAATGGAAGAAATGGAGTTTATTTTTTTTTTGTTGCATTAAATCAGATCGTTGATATGGAATTCAGTTGCTATGGTTGTTTATCATTTCTTTCCAGATGTTTAACTATTTAAAAGCTTAGTTATTAGTTTAACCATGTGGAAATGGTGATAACATAAAGAGATAAAACATAATTTAAGGGTATCACATATTGCACCACTCACTCTGGATTTCATTTTCACAATGTTCTCTCTCCTTGTCATTTATATTTCTATCACCCTGGCGATCTTGTTCCTGGGGTTGTATAACTGGATCACACAACCAAGGCAAAGTAAATGACAACTTAAATTTCATGCTACAATAGTTTAGCCATGTAAAACTATTTCTTTCATATAGTTTCCACAAGAAATGTTTCATTATATGTTGAAATGTATTTGTTTATACAATGCCACTGTGTACAAATGCTAAATAGCTTCTGTGCTTATCTTTTCACAGTGACTACTCAGTCTACCATGTGTTCTTGCCTTTATATGTTGGGCCAGGGAAATATCCATAAAAAGAGGGAGCCACAACACATACACCTAACCACATTCACATCTGCTGGAGTAACATTCACTTATACCTACCAGGGATCCAAGGCTCCAACCAATTCAACTCTACCAGTCCTGCCAAATCATCTATTTTCCACTCACTTCTTTAGGTGGACACCAAGGTTATGAAGGCAAACATGTTCATCTTCTCAACTACAGAACTACTTATCAGGGAAAGACACTAGACTCATACATGCATATCTACCCATACTCAAATTTGCCAGAAAACCATGTAGCCCACATTTGTGGTCTTCCCCCACATCCTGGCCCTCTTCATCAGATCTGATTCCACACTTACACCAACAGTTCCAGCAATAGATTTACTTGAGAAAAAAATGCTAAATTTACCTAATGTCTGTATTTAGACTTAGAAACCTCACTAGGCTTGAACTTATCAAGGTATCCTTATGAAACTTCCTTAGATCATAAGCCAATTTTTAACTTGAAATAACATGAAACAGAGCTTCAAACACCAATCCAACACAACAGATTCAAGATTTAGACACCCAAAAAATAACTTACTACTAACTCTAGTTTCCTAGGTACTATCATGAAAACATAAATAAGAACAACCAAAACAATAAGTATCCATAGAAAAGTTATACTAACAGTAATACCTACTAGAAAGATGATTATAAAACTTAAAAGAGCCGGGCGGTGGTGGCGCACG
>CABHPR010150827.1:0-29229 GCA_902168415.1 Peromyscus melanophrys | reverse complement strand
ATCTTTATGTGATAATAAGTGATTGTTAATAATGTCATTTGATCATTTCAAAAACAATTGAAGAATTAATTATATGAATATTACCTTAGAACAATTATTGCATCTAGTTAATATGAATTATAGTTCCTTTTTTGAATGAAATATTTGAAACAATTTCTCTTACAAAATATATCTAGCTACTTATATTTGCTGAAAATGCATCCTTCTATTAGAAATCTCGAATGTAGTAATTCAAAATGAAGCATACACATGGAAATACAAAATTGCCAGAAGAAAATATTTGCAACCACATGCCAGTGATCATTTCCATTACATAACAAAAACGAAGTCACTACAGACTGAAAGTACTAGTTAGATTTTTTTTAAACAAAAGGCTTTCCTTCTTGGAACTATCTTCCAGGAAAAAAAATGTTATAAGTAATGATGAAATAATTGTAAATCATATACTTAAGTTCCTGCTATTCAGACTAAAAGTCAATGAGAGAGGAGAATTCACTATTATAAACTGGCAAATATTTAGAGAATGTATTTTATAAAGGATATATGTATGAATAGAAGTAAAGTAGAAGTACAGAAATGAAAATATGGTTGACATGAGTACTCATATGGAAAAATTTATTAAAACAAAAAAATTTCTGGTGTTTCTGGCCACAAGCTTAGTTCTAAAAAAATAATAAGCTCCAGATTCTGTTCACATGTGCATGCACAAGGACATACATATACACACCTATATAAATACACCAGAATAAAATAAAATTTAATAACTTATTTTTTCCTAGGAAACCAGAAGTAGACAAAGGAAGAAGTGGCAGTGGGTGGGGTAGTTAACTTGAAAATAAAATTTTAAAACATTTTGACTTTTCATAGTTTGACTTTTTGGGAGTTTGGACGTTACTTCACTTTCACCATAAATTTTTGCACAAAATTAGTGAATAGTTGAATAGTAGACTTTTCCCCACATTTGTATTTTTACTGTTTTAGGTATTCATGTGTGTGAGGGGGTATATGAACATGAGTGTAGATCCCCGTGGAGTATAGAAGAGAGTGTCAAGTCCCTGGAGCTGGAGTTACAGGTGGTTGTGAGCTACTTGAAGTGGGTCCTGGGAAATCATTTCCTTCAATCCATGTATTGTAAATGATCTTCGGATCCTAGAAATGCTTTTGTTGTACAAACATAGGCATTTTTATTGTAAGATCAGTCACATTTGAATCTGGAGATATTCAAACGTTCAGTGAGGTATGATTATTGATAACTACATTTCATGCATGTGTATATTTACAGCATTTTAGTCACTCAGTAACATTTTAAAACACTATAGTGTTTAATTAGACATTAAGATGCTTGGGGGGCAGGGACTGCATCTGTGTCTTGTCAGTGTGCATCTATCATATATTGCAGTGTTTAAGCATAATACATAGTCAAAGATATGTTGTTGGTTTTTCAGTGAAGGAAGATGTAGACAGCTAGTTGCAAAGAACCATTTCAACAAGTGTCACTATATTAAACTGCCATGATCCTGCTTCATCTGATTGTATCTATCTCTACCTGATATAATAAGGGTCTGTACATCTATACCTATTTATCTAAAATTTAGATTCTAAATGGTAGCCATATGATAGACTGATACACACACAGAGAGAGAGAGAGAGAGAGAGAGAGAGAGAGAGAGAGAGAGAGAGATTAAAGAGAGATGTTAGATAAGTGATAGGTGCAGACATATATGCATACATGCATAGATATATAGAAGCATAAGTAAATGGACACAGAGATGATAGGTAGAACTCATATGTACATAAATTTTTTCTTAATTCTGTTTATTTTTGGAATATTATGCCATGGTGAATTTTAAATAAAAAGAAAAGCTGAAGATATTCTAGCAGTTTGAAATGGCTTATGGATAATTATCAATTTTCTTTTTCTAAAAGTAATATGAGGTTGTAAAATCTCTATAAGAGTAAAGTAAATTACGTGTGAATAAAATATGTTGGATGTTATTTAGAAGATATGTTTAAATATTCTTGAACATTGATTATAATAACTCCAAGTCTAGATTATAAAAAATACTACCTCAAGTCAATTTAAGGATTATCTAAATTTCTGAATACTGCTAGAAAATAAATATCTAGGCAAACATACTGAGACTATTGATGTGAAGCTTTAAGGTTTGGTTTATAGTGTCTTTTAAAGTAGATCATATTTACAACAGAATACCACTCCTGTCATGCTTCCAGTGAAGCATCTGGAAACACTGAAACAAAATATTAAAATGAATCCTTATGAATAGTTTTAAATATTAATATACTACATCCTAGGTACTATTACTATTGCTTTTTATACATATGTACATTTATAACACCATATGCCATCATAATAAGACACACTTATATGCAGTGATTTTATAAAAATTCCTGTCTTTATTCCATTATTCATCTCCTATATGTTATTGTACAATATCAGCAGCAATTAAAATCAGTCAGATGCCTCAGATTTATTATGTGCTGATTTGTATAACTATTTTAATCCTACTAAACATTTTCCCAACTATAACACCAGGACACAAATACTGTTAACAACTTTGTGTTATGAATTAGAAAAGAAATCTAGTGATTAAGTACTTGGTTAACTACCAATGGTTGCACAGTGAGTGGGCAGACTGAGATTTTTGACCCAAGCACTGATGCCAGGATTCTCTCTCCAGCATATAATGAATGCTACATAGAAGAGCAAAGTATTTATAGATTGATAGAAAGTCTCACACTACCATTAATTATAACAGTGATGGTTAAGATGTGATTTTCTCAATGTCTGTGTTATTTAGGAAGTGGTCTCCTGTGCCAAAGTGTTCAAGACTACTTCCTACTTTCTCTTCTGTCAAGTTCAGTGTAGCTGGATTTATGTTGAGGTCTTTGATCCACTTGGACTTGAGTTTTTATGCATGGTGACAGATATGGATCTATCTGCAGTCTTCTACATATTGATATCCAGTTATGCCAGCACCATTTGTTGAAGATACTTTCTTCTTTCCATTGTAGAGTTTTGGGTTCTTTGTCAAAAATCAGGTGTTCATAAGTGTGCAGATTAATGTCAGGGTCTTCAATTTGATTCCATTGGTCGACATGTCAGTTTTTATGCCAGTACCAAGCTGTTTTTTTATTACTATAGCTCTATAGTAGAGCTTGAGGTCAGGGATCGTGATGCCTCCAGAGGTTGCTTTATTATACAGGATTCTTTTAGCTATTCTGAGTTTTTGGTTTTTCCATATGAAGTTGAGTATCGTTCTTTCCAAGTCTGTGAAGAATTGTGTTGGAATTTTGATGGGGATTGCATTGAATCTGTAGATTGTTTTTGGTAAGATTGCAATTTTTACTATGTTAACTCTACCTATCCATGAGCATGGGAGGTATTTCCATTTTCTGATATCATCTTCAAATTCTTTCTTCAGCAACTTAAAGTTCTTATCATACAGGTCTTTCACTTGTTTGGTTAGAGTTACCCCAAGGTGTTTTATATTATTTGTGTCCAAAGGGTGATGTTTCTCTGATTTCTTTCTCAGTCCATTTATCATTTGTATAGCTGAGGAGCCCCCATGGTACTGGACTAGTCCCTCTGGATAGGTGAGATAGTTGTTTAACTTGAACTGTTTAGGGGGCCCCTAGGCAGGCAGTGTGATTGGGACCCATCCCTGGTGCATCAGCCGTCTTTTTGGAGTCCAGTGCCTATAGGGCACTGCACTTTGTGTAGCCTTGGTGCAGGAGGAGGGGCTTGGACCTGCCTCAACTGAATGTACTAGGCTCTGCTGACTCCCCATTCGAGACCTTGACTTGGAGGAGGTGGGAATGGGGAGTTGGGAGGAAAACTGGGGGGTTGGAGGAGGGAGGAGAGGGGAATCTTTGGTTGGTATGTAAAATGAATAGAAAATCTCTTAATAATAATAATAATAATAATAATAATAATAATAATAATAGTTAAAGAGATGTGATTTTCAGGACTGGAATTATTAAATTTTCAGGTCCATTGGAACACATGTAGGTTTTATACTTGTTAAATTTTTCTTTATCATTGGTTTTTGTTTGGATAAGTACATTACAGAAATTGTAACAATGGGACCCTAGCAGCTGAAAATGAAATGAGAGGTAAACAATTAAGACCCTTTTCAGATTTCCTGTTTTTCTAATGTCTTGTTTTTAAGTAGTAGGATAAGAAAATCTTGTTAATTTGTATGTAATTCTTATCATATTTAAGAGTGTAATCTTGTTTGTTCTTGGTCATATGATAAAACAATGAATTTTGTAATTATTTTGAAAATTTGATATATAGAAAACATCATTTGTGTTTCCTAGATGTCCTGGAATTTGCTTTGTAGACCAGGCTGGCATTGAACTCACAAAGACCCACCTTCCTCTGCCTCGTGAGTGCTGGGGTTAGAGGCATGCACCACCAGTACCTGAAGTGTGTTTTGCATGCTATTAAGAAATGTTTTAAGCATTTAAATTCTTTTCTAGAAATGAAAGCAAGTTCTTACAAGAATATTTTGTAGTTGAAATTGTACTTTATGCATTAATTACTCGATCTTAACAAAATATATTTATTTTTGTTATTATGGCATTTAAACACAAAAGTAATGTATTTCATTTATTAATTTAAAAACAACAGACAACTTTCTCAAGTGGAAGAGGTCTGAAAACTTTATATAGGTAATCTGTTTTCAAGGAGGCAGATTTTAGCTCCCTGCTTCAGTGAGAGCTTCTCTCACAACTTCCTTTTCCAAAACAGACCCTGGGAAAGTAGAATTGTAGGGGAAATAACTGTACAAGGAAGAAATTCTGAGCAAAGACACCCCCAGCTCTGATGTTCAATGTCAGAAACAAGAGCAACAAATCCATGTTCACAGCATGTATCCTAGATATTATGTGAAAAAATCATATTTTCTCCATGGGGCATACCTCTCCCAAATGCATAACATCTGCTTAACCACAAATATAACAATTTCAAAGGTCATTTTTGGAATGTTCTTAAAAAAAATAACCTGCCTAATACTCCTAACCATAGTCCAGGTCATTAGAAACAGGAATATTTGGGGACACATAAGAAGTGCTAAGGACAGTGATTTGGTGGCATAACTGAACATGGTGCCCAGAGTCCAGCATAGAAGGTGAGTAGATCTGAGAATTTCTGAATAAATTATGGACAAATTAATAATAAGTCATAAGTATTGGTTCATTAATCATAACAAATGCACTATAATAATGGGCAATATTAATAACAGGAGAAATTATCATCAGAATACAAGGGGAGTCAATACACTATTGCTGCAATTTTTTGGTGTTCTTAAATAGTGAAATTTCCGGTTCTGTGGAGAATATAGTGGGAATTTTGATGGGGAAGCTGAATCCATAGATTGTTTTCAGTAACATAGGCAAGAAGTGGACTTTCTCACTTTCTAATGACTTCCTTTGTTGTAGAATATTTGCTTAACTATGCAAAGATATGTTGCATTTGTTTAACTATGTAAATATGTGTTACATTTGTTTAATTATGTAAAGATGTATTGCTATTTTACTTTGTCTGCTTAGGGCACCTGACTGGTCTAATAAAAAACTGAATGGCCAATAGTGAGGGAAAAGGTATAGGGTGGACTTCTTGGCAGAAAGAGTAAGTAGGAGGAAGAATTTAGGCTTGAAAAAGAAAGAAAAAGAGATGACAGACACTGGGGGCCAGGCAGAAAGACACAGGGGAACCAGGAAAGTAGGAAATACAGAATGAAAGAAAGGTAAAAAAAAACCCTGAGGCAAAACATAGATGATCAGAAACAGGTTAAATTAAGTTAAAAGAGCTACTGGGACAAGCATTCATAATTAGTAAGTCTCTTGTCTTTATTTGGGAAGCTGCTTGGTGGGCCAAAGAAAACGGCAGCTACATTCCTTAACCTCTTTTTTCAGTGTTTTGGGTTTTTGTTCTAGAGACCTGTCATCTCTTGTTTACATTTATTTCTAGGTATTTTGCAAGATAATATGAATGTGACTTTATTATTCATTTCTTTCTAAACAAGTTCATTATTGGTATATAGAAAGGATGCTGATTTCTGTATGGTTTTTTTTTGTTGTTGTTTGGTTGGTTGGTTTTTTGTTTGTTTTGTTTTTTGTTTTGCTTTTTTTTTTTTTCCAAGACAGGGTTTCTCCGTATAGCTTTGGTGCCTGTCCTGGATCTCACTCTGTAGATCAGGCTGGCCTCGAACTCATAGAGATCTGCCTGGCTCTGCCTCCTGAGTGCTGAGATTAAAGGCGTGCGCCACCACCGCCCAGCTTCTGTATGGTTTTCTATCAGCTAATTCTGTGGAAGAGCTTCGTGGGTCTAAGAGGTTTCTGTGGAGTTTTAGGCTGTAGTCTATCGTTGTGCCATCTACCAATAGGGAACATTCCTCATACAACTGTGAAAACATCTTAAACTTCATATGGAAGCACAAATGCTTTGAAAAGTCAGAGCAGTCCCAAGCAGAAAGAGTAATGCTGGAGCAATCACATTCTGCTCTCAAAAGACGCTGCAGACAAATAAATTCTCTACGGGTTCTGTGACAGGCACAGACTTAAACATCAATGGACTCGATCACAGAAATGAGCCCCCAACTGTAGCCACCCCCTTTTAGGCAGAGGTGCCCAAACCATACCCTGGGGAAAGGGGTAGCCGTTTCAACAAATAGTACTGGTGAAACTGGATTTTGAGAATTGCAATAATGAAACTTCATTTCTTTATTTCACCCTGTTAGCCTCCCCCCCAAATATAACCAGATTAGACACATTAGTGTAAAACACATTAGTGTAAAACACATTAGTGTAAAACCTGAAACGGTGAAACTGCTGAGAGGTCCCTAGATAAAAATGCGTCGATGTCATTTCGAGAAGTGCGGCACAGGTAAGGACTTGCCGTAAAGAACACATTCATACCGAGTTTTACCTGACTGTGAACAGAGCTGAAGTCAAGACATTCTGAGTAAAACCGGTGGACTATAAATCACTATGTTAAAGAAACAAGCCAGACTAAAAAAGACAATTATGACCTGTTTTCACTAATATGTGATATCAAGATTTAAACTCTGTGTGTGTGTGTGTGTGTGTGTGTGTGTGTGTGTGTGTGTGTGTGTACACATGTGCCACACACGAGAGTGCACATGCATGCACATAGACTATGAAAGCAGGCAAGATGTGGAACAGGGGAGAGGGAGCCTAGTGGAATATATGTAACGTGAGGACAGAAGGGAGACTGTTGATAAGAAGAAAGGGGACCAACCAGCAAGGTCAGAGCCAAGGAAAAGGAAAAAAACACTAGGCAAGGGGAGTGAATATGACAAAAGTATATTGACACCTATAAACATATGTATTTATTAAATGTCAAAACAATACACACTATATTGTTTGATAACATAAAAATTATTCAAAGAAGAACAAAGATTGCTAAAATATGTCCCCAAATTGCCACAAAAATAAACACCTGACATTTGTTTATTTTTTTATTGATAAAACATAACAGGTAGTATCTACAATCTTATCCTCCAGAGAAAATAACTTAATAAGCCTATGTGTTCATTTCATATCACTTATACAAAATTAACATATGTGTTTCTATTCCTTTGACATGTTGAATGTACTCAGATCTGATAAGATTCAGCCATCTTTCCTTTGCATTTTACTCAGACATGGCATAGTCTTTAAATCACATTTTAATAAGAATAAAATAGACTTGGACTCGTGTTATAGCTAGTTTATTTTCTAAAATATCATCAAACAGGAGAACTTAGCCTAACTTGCATTAATTTCAGGAGGATGAGTATCACTTCAGCACATAAATTTTAAGCCTATTCTGAAATTTCTTTCTTGGAACATATTCAAAAACATAGTTACTTCATCAAAGTTAATGACATTATTTAGATATTTAATAGACTATTTCCTTCAAGAATGTGTTAAACAAATTGGGACAATTTCCTTGTTTTATGGGGCATAAATTTCAAGACTTTTTGCAGAGCTCTTTATTCAATTAATAATTAATTATCTCAAGAGTTGGTTTTTAACTTATACAATTATACATAAAATGTTTTTCCTGGTTTTATGTCTTTTCTTTATGCACAACCATTATGTTAGTTCAGGAAACCCTGCTGTCTGGATTAGATAAAGAGATACTTCAGTCCTTAGATTGAATTTAGAAATCACTTCGTTCTTCATAAAGTCTTGTTGTTACCTGAATATAAACTGTCTGTTTATAGTCTCCTCTCTTGATTAGTAAGGTAATGTGCATCTTAGGATGTTGTAAAAGTCATAAAAATTTAAACACACAGAAAGAGATAAATACCAAAAGCCTCACCACACAGTGCAAGCATTCATTTTCATCTTTATTCTCACATCCTGTCTCTTATTCATTTTGTTTTGTATCTATCAAATTTGTTTCTTTTTAAAAATAATTTAATCATCAACAAATATTTTTATAAATGTCATAGCAGAAGTTTTTCTAAGTATACACATGAATTGACATAGTTTCCATAACCACTTAGCATTTAAGTTACTTTAAAAATATTTTTGTCACAAATCAAACAGAAAATATACTTCCATACATAAACCATATGATTGCTTAAAGTTCCTTCTGCTATAAGAGAAAATTAAAGCCCCACAAAGGAAATTAACCACTTGAATGATGTATAAAGTTGTAACAGTTATGAGTTACTTAATGGTGTAGACTCCTTGTCATACCACCCAGTGCTGGATACCAAATTGAAAACGTGTGCTAATTTTATGTGTCTGAAAGTAACTATGGGTTTGGTTTACATTTTTTATGTTTCTGCTAAACTTAAGCATTTTTAATATATACATTTATATTTAGTCTTGTCTTTTATGCATGTGTTCTATAGTGCAATGTTTTATTTTCTATGTAGGCTTTCAATATATTTCAACATTTTCTATTAAAGTTTAATTCCAAGTTAAACTATTTCTTAAGGGGGCTGTTTTGTTTATGATTATTTGATTAACTATCTCACTTGTACAGTGCTAACAGTTTAGAAGATGTCAATATTTCTTAATTTTATTATGATATTCCTTTAACACATTTTTAAATTGAAACAGTATTGTCAGGAAATGTCAGTCCAAAGAACTGATTATAATATATCTAATAAATATTTGATTGACATATTGAAAGAACCAAATCACCCTATTTTAATTTAATGAAGTAATTTGTTTTCATTACATTTCAAATGTTATACTGTATTGTGTTTGTCCCAAAAAAAGAGATAGAAAGTGAAACCCACATGTCTACTGGATTCCCACTAGAAATGTGTTTGTTGAATATATTACTCAACAAACAGTAGTAGTAGTTTTAGAATGACATACATATACTTTTGGCTTACTAATATTTGGCAATGATCTTAGCATATAGCCAGTGCATGAAATCTTGACAGTATTTCTTCCCTCCTACATGTTAGTAAATGTTAAAAGGTAGAATGCCATAAGGGCATTTTAATTCATTTTCTCAGGATTGATTCAGTGCCTTCTGCTTGCCCTTACCAGAGAGCATACTGCTCATATTTCACTCAGTAAATCTGAATTTATAGACTGTTAAATATTGAAAGCATATCATTTAGGATATTCATTAAGGAGAAGAATATAAACAGAAAAAAATAAGTAGTCACACCATACAACAGGGCCCACATGGGAGGTTTATTGAGGGGAGGTCAAAGAAGGGGCAGAGAGGGGGCAGACAGGGGCAGAGACCGGTCCCTGGGGATGAAAGCAAAGGAAGAGAAAGGGAAAGAGACAAGAGCCAGGCAGGGCCTGCCTTTCATAAAGGAACATAGCAAATACACAGAGTGGGTGCTCTTAGTGGCTGCAACTGAGGATGTATCCTATCAGGACCCTAAAGGCAGGCTAGTACAGATGTCTAAATTCTAACATTCCTCCCTTTTGTTTATTATAAAAAGGTGAGGAGTTAGAAAGGGGTAGCAGGTGAGGCAGGGATAAGGGCACTGTGTTCTTGAGACTGCTTCCTTGATGGCCTGGGGGTCATCGATCATCTTTGGAGGACCTGAGAAAACTAGGGTGCTGGCCATGTCCTGGGGTAACTGGTTGTTTCACTTTGCTGTCCAGGCTTTGTGGAACTGTCTGGTACCACTTGGACCTGGCAAGATGCTGTTCAGGTGGATCCAAGTCAACTCCCTAGAGCTCACAAGAAATCACCAGCTAAGATGGAGGGGATCCACATGGTTGCTCTTAATAGTTACATGAACATACACACAGTATTAAGCAGAGGTTGAATAAACAGAAAGGGAGAATCAGTGTGAGCTGAGCAAGACGAAGCTGGCTTCTCCATGTCTGATTTACACGTTGCAGCAAACAGACAGAACATTTAGAGAGGAAAAGCAGACAGACACAAGCAGGTCTTAGAGCAAAGAAAAAGAAAACTCTTTCTCAGTTCCCCAACTGCCTGGCCCAAAAAATGGTCAGTGGGTCTTTAAGAGACATCTCAATGGGAGCAAGGAGATGTATGACACAGTTCCCAAGGATGAGGCAAAGAGAAGAAGATCCAAAGGCCTGAATGTTCTGGCATCCCAGGGATCCAGGAAGGATCAGATTAAGTGGGCAAGAGCTGTTCAGTGGATCATCATCCAAAGAATAGAAGCTGAGTGCTATGAGCCCTAGAGAGACACAGTCACCTGGTACCAGGAGATTCAAGAAAAGCCAGCAGATGAGGAGGACTGTGCTTGAGAAATGAAGCCTCACATCTAGGGTAATGTTCAGAGATGGGTAGCCCCACCAGAGATCCAATTGTTGGTATTGAATGGAAGGCAAACCTGTAAGTGAATGAGAAAGCAGATTTGTTGCAGGTGGAATAGAGCAGATCCCTTGTGGGTGAAACAGGTGGATAAGGTCCATGAAGTGGGTACCTTTGGCAGGCCCTGCCAAGGAATGACACCAAGCAAACATGCTACACACAACAGAGTTAGTGCAAGAGGTTTATTGGGAGGGAGAGAGCCAAAGAGTGAAAGAACTGAAGGCCTCATCAGAGTGAGGATTGAGAGAGGCAGGCAGACAAGAGGAAGAAAAGCAAAAGAGAAAAGAAGGGGCAAGAGAGGGAATTAGAATCAAGAGAGAAATAAGAGGCAAGAGATGAGGCAAAGAGAATGAGCTCTGCCTGGTGGGCACTTTTAAAGGGTGCACATGCCGTGGAAAGGACCTGGAGACAGGAGATGATGTAACTGCTTTGGCAGAGGCTGAGCAGGGGAAATGCAGTTTAACAGAGAGGCACAGCAGCAGGCTTTAGAGCTAGTAAGAGCTGAGTAGAACAGGAAGAAAGAACAGAGAGAAGGGCTTGGAAAAAGCTTGAAAACAGGGTACCCCCTTCCATCTATTGGATCGCTGGCAGAAGTTGCAAAGGTCCCGTGAAATACCAGGATATGGGGTGCTGGTAAGTGGCCATTTGAATTGATATCTAAAGGGTAATGGGGCAAAGGCAGATAAGTTTAGACCTTAAGTTGGGTGGTAAGTATGGCAGTAGGTGCATTTTTCCATGAGTGAGGTAGAAAAGATCCAAGGGCTGGAATCTCTAGCATTCCAGAGATTCAGCAAGGACCGATGGGGAGGCACAGGATTCTCAGTGGACCATCATCGAAAAAAGCAGGGACTGATGGCCTAAGAGCCTGAGTAAGACACTTTCACCTGGTATCAGGACTTTGAGAAAAGCCAGAAGGCAAGGATTGTGCTATAGAAACAAAGCCTCACCCATGGGAAATGGCCAGCAGTGAAGAAGTGGGGAAAGGGGCTTACCAATTGTCAGTGTTGAATGGAGAGTGCCAGCAATCCATTAGGTGGGAACGTAGGGCTGTTGTGGGCAGACCAGGTCCCAGGGTCCCTGCTCATCTCAGACAGCCAGGAGATCCTATCTGAGTCATGGCGCCAAATGTTGTATTTTAAAAGTAGTAGGAAGAAGTCACACCATACAATAGGGCCCACATGGGACGTTTATTGAGGGCAGGGAAGAGAAGGGGCAGAGACCGGTCCCTGGGAACAAGAGCAAAGGAAGAGAAAGAGAAAGAGATGAGAGCCAGGCAGGGCCTGCCTTTTATGAGAGAACATAGCAAATGCACACAGGGGCTGTTCTTAGTGGCTGCAGATGAGGATGTATCCTGTCAGGACCCTGAGGGGAGGCCAGAACAGATGCCTAAATGCTAACAGTAACCATTTTATATAAAAATGATTAATCCATTGAATGTTGTAAAATATGTGAAAAATGAAATACTAATAAAGTTGCCACAATCAACTTTATTAAAAAATAGAATAAAAAAATCAGACTTCATGAAATAGTTAGCCTTGATAATTTCAAAGAGAAAATTATAGGAAATCATTTAAAAAGTTCAGTGATGCTAAAGAATCATCCTTAGTCTAGAAAACATGTGTCAGCTGCACACTATTAATTTGTAATGTTAGACATCACTTGTCAATTAAAATAACACTTTAGTTCATATGAGAATCAGTTTTAAATGCTATATGCATATTTACATATACATGCCTATCATTATAGTAGATTATAGACATATGTATACATTTTCATTGTGGATATAGTTACTTGTCTTACAACATTAAAAATGTAATGAAAGCACATATCTCAAATAGGAAAAGCTCAAAGATTAAATGGTTTATTTTTCATCTTTTAAACACATTTTAATTGCTTATGTAATCTTAAGGAAGGACCTAGTGAGCCTTCTGAGTTTCACAGGCCTCAAGTATCTCCCATATCCCTCTTCCAAGTGGGAGTTTAAAGCACTATACCACCCTCATAATTCATCATTAATCTAGTCACAATCTAACTCTTATATCCCCAATGCCTAGAAAGACTACATCATATGAGTACTCTTTTGTTGTTTCTTAAACTAAAATATATATTTGATGTAAACTCAAAATGGCACAAGAAATCTTGTGTTCTAGACTGTCTCAGTTTGGATGCCTATTGCTGTGGAGAGATACCATGACCATGGCAACTCTTGCAAAGAAAACATTGAATTGAGGAGGCAGCTTACAGTTTCAGGGGTTTAGTCCATTATCATCATGACAGAGAGCATGGTGGTGTGCAGGCAGATGTCATGCTGTGTGGGAGCCCACAACTGACTCAGTTTCCCAGTTTGATTCTGAAGTCTATTTTGAGTCAATAGAATTCAAGTTTGTTTGCTCCGGGGATGTGAGAAAGTCCAGATTAGCCCATGGGAAGGAACATACTACCTAACTAGAGACAGGCTGCTGATGACAGCCAGAGAGGTACATTCAGATAGAAAATGAAATTGCCTGCTCCTTGACTCAAGGGCAGGATAGATAGTGGACGAATGTCTGTGCTGTGCACTATTCTACTTCTGTCCTTCAAAACTGCACATAAGCTGGCTGTGAAATAAACTCAAGACTGTCAGGCATTGACTGGCAGTCCTCTCGACTCTTTTCTGTCCTCTTCTATTGTCTCTGCAATCCACACACCCTCACCCAGATACCCAGCTGATTGTCAGCAGGCTCCTACAGGTGGCGCCCAGCATTGGGGTAATTTGGGCAAAGGGGAGTCTGTGATGGAACACCACAGAAGAAAAAAGGAGTACACTCAAAAAAAGTGGAAACTGTGGTAAGTACAACTTGAGAGTAAAAGTGATAGGTATATGCTGTGGATATCACTCTGTATCAGTAAAACACTGATTGGCCGGTAGCCAGACAGGAAGTATAGGCGGGACTAACAGAGAAGGGAGGAGAGGGAACAGGAAGGTGAAAGGGGAGAGACTGCCTGGAGCCGCGGCCAGAACAAGGAAGATGTAAAGTACCGGTAAGCCACGAGCCACGTGGCAAAGTAGAGATTAATAGAAATGGGCTAAATATAAGAGTAAGAGCTAGACAATGATAGGCCTGAGCTAATGGCCAAGCAGTTTAAATAATGTAAGCGTCTGTGTGTTTATTTTGTAAGTGGTTTCTGGGACTGGTGGGACTTGGGAGCTGGCGGGACTTGGGAGCTCGAGAGAAATTTTCCAGCAACAGGTATAAATAAAAAAGCAGATGTGCGATAAAAAAAAATTGTGCTGTTTGTACATTTACTTAAATATATTTTAAATGCTAGAGGTACTAAAGTAGGACATTGGCAATTGTGTAAATTTTTAAAATTTGTAGAAAAAGTTTGTTCTTGGTTTCCTGAGAAGAGTACTTTGGATGCAGATACTTGGAGACATTGGAGTTACGATACAGCTGTATTGTGATAAGCATGGTCCAGAAAAACTTCCGTCAGATATTTTCAGTCTCTGGACACTTATTAGGGACAGCTTAGACCTCCATTCTGAAAGGCATAAAGTATTTCCTGAACAAAGTAAAACTAAAACTAAACATTCTGCTCTGCCAGAGGGACTACTTTATGTGGATGCTTTTACAAAGTTATATGATGATAATGACCAGTTAGATTTTGGCAATGAGGCAGAATTAGAGAAGGAGGCTACTAAGTATTATAATGACTCTCTCACACCTCAAGATTCTCCACCACCTCCATTCCTAACTATGAATGGTTCCTCTGGAGAGATTAAGTGGGTCATGACCACAAACCATTTGCCCAATGTCTCACTTTCAGATCTGTTCACTGTGGCTGGTAAATGTAAAAGTGAGCGCTCTTTGTCTTGGTCTGTGTTCTGACTGTTACAATGTTACTCTTCTGTTTCATTTGTTTGAGGAGACTGCATCCCCTGACTGAATTGAGGTAGCTAATGTCAGGTATGGCTTGTGTCTTGCAAGAGAAGCCATCTGTTAGATGGGACTCGCTAACCATGAATGAGGCCATTGTCTCAGTGCTGATGTACCGATACTTATGCCTCTGTCAGTGTTACTTGTTTATATCTACTAATCTCCCTTATTTTTCTGGAAGAGAAGGAGAGAGAGGCATGGCAAGGGCCACCTCCTTCCATCTTGCTATCAGGCCCACAGCATGGGTAGAGCTGTCTTGGGCAGCAGGAGAAGCCTGCAGCCAGCCAGATGATCTCAGAGGGTGAGGGTAAGCATTCTCAGAGCAGGAAGGGCAGAGATGAAAACTGAGGATGAAGAGGCAGGGGCTTTACTGACTATTGACAAGCTTTACAAATGCTGAAAAGAGAATCAGGGGTTAATTGTTAATTTTAGTCAGAGGAGATAAAAAAAAATTTTTTTTTCAGGAACACTGGAAGCCAAGGACACACTCTTCCTAAGCCAAGTTCTCTTTACTATGATAATGTCAAGGTCTCTTCTACTGGCAAGCAACTTCCTATTTTAACATACTTTAACCCTTCTTTGTCCTGATACTGCCTGGGGGAAAAAATGTTGAATTACCAACTTGCATACTCTGAGAAGCTTTTACTTTAGAATAAAAGTCAAAAATATATTATGTTTGGGAAAATTGTGCTTTTGCCTCCACAGGAAAAGAAAAAATACATATATTTTGGTCATTTGAGTTCAATGGTTTACAAATACTTGTCATTATTTAAGAGAATTGATTACAAATTATTGTTGATTAAGATAAGAAAGACTGCTGCTAATATCAAATGTTTTACATTGATACAGGTTTTTATATATTAATGCAAAAATAAGTTTTTTGTTATGATATATATATATATATGCTTCTATTCTTGTTTGAAATGTTATATCTATGCAATGTTCTAAACTGCTGGGAAGAAACCATAAGAAAAAGGACTTTGATGGAAATTTGCATGTTGTCTGAAAAGCAAGAGAAGGCAAAAGACTGGAGTAATGATAGCAAAGGGAAAAAAGGAATTTATTTATGTCTGGCTGAACCAGAAGAGCAAACATAGGGAAAAGTCTGACCTTAGAAGGCCAGAGGGGATGTGAACTATGCTGAATTTGAAAGGAAACTCTAAGATATATTTGGGATTTAATCATATTATGTTAATTCTGGTTGGTTTCCTTTATTTTGAAAATAGCTAATGATTCTTCATTGTAAAATGTTTATGTTAAAAATGGAAATACATACGTGTGATTTAGATTTAACTCTTTAACTCTGTATGAGTATGAATGAAAGTTGGATCCAACTGTATGCATGTGTGCGTATAACTATTGTTTAATTTTAAACAGTAACAACATGGTCTTCCTCCATCTTGGCTGGTGACCTCATCATGAAGTGAGCAGCCACGTGACTGGCAACAATCTTTAAATAAAGTTGAAGAATACCTCTCTGTAGTGGGTAGATGTTCCAACTTTGATCTGGAAGTTCCAACCCCCATTGAGGCTTCTGTAACTGTCACACCTACAAGGCAAGGCCGAGAGAGGACCCTGAAGACCCGAGATCCGGATGCACTGGCTCTCTTGGTTCCTGGACCCTGGATGCTGGAGGTAGACCGAGCAGAATTCTCCAGAGAACACCGCCAGACTGCACTACATCTTTCCCAGAACCTGTAACCAATCCCTTCACTTGTAAGCTACCCCACAAAATAAACCTCCCTTTTAACTACATGGAGTGGCCTTAATAATTTCACCAATACCTCTCTTAGTCCTAATGAGCTCTCTCTTCATTGTATCTCCTTTTAGACTAAGGAGGCAACAAGCTTCAATTATGTTGGATTGGGATAGATATCTATATGATAATTTATATCAAAAATAATGTTTAAAAAAGGAATTACAAATAATGTTTATTTAATAAAATATTAAAGCTGTGCCTCAATGCTTTCATACACAAGAATGCATCTTTCTCGAACAGGTAAACTTTGTAATTTAAGAATCTCCCAGATGATAATGGTTTTAAAGACATGAAGGGATCATGGGAAACAGCTGGGGGTTACATTGCAATGGTGGACCTTAACAGTTTTGGCAGGTGATGGCCACAAAAAGCACCAGCCATAGGAAAATGGAATAGGTTTGATTTTAGAAGATATTTTGGAAAGGAATCAAATGTAATGAATGTTCCATTTACTAAACAACTAATTGATTGGCTATTTTGAAATAAAGATTCTTGGGCAATTGTTTTTGCTCCATTTTTGAGGCAAGTTGATAATCATTATCCTGCTGATCAATTACTACAGTTTGCTCAGATGCATTATATTATTTTCCTAAAGTGGTAATCAAACTCCAGTGAAAGATGTTGCTTTGGTTTTTACTGATGGTTCATCTCATGGGAAAGCAGCTTATGTGATTATGGTAAAGGATATGTAGTTCAGACTACTCCTGATTCAGCTCAAATTGTTGAATTGAGCTGTTGGTTTTTCAAGTTCTTAAAGATAATTTATTTAATTTATAGTCATTGTACTTATAGAGCTCTTCAAGTTATAGAAACTGCTTCTTATATTAAAATTATTAATGAGAAAATAAGAATGTTATTTCAACAAATTCAGGATGCCATTCATTTAAGGAATTTGCCATATTTTGTGGGACAGATTAGAGCACATTCAAATCTTCCTGGTTCATTGGCTGAAGGTAATGTTTTAGCTAATAAATTTACTCAGTTGATCGCTTTATCTCAAGTTGAGCTTTCTCAGTAATCACATGCTTTGCATCATCAAAATAGTAAAAGCTTAAGAAAACAATTTGGTTTTACAAGAGAAACTGCTCATCAAATTGTTAAGAAATGCCCACAATATTTGCCTGTACCTCACTTTGAAGTAAATCCTTGGGGTCTTCTTCCTAACCATTTATGGCAAATGGATGTCACTCATATTACAGATTTTGGAAAATTGAAATATTTTCATGCAGCAATTGATACTTATTCAGGATTTTTAATGGCTACTACTTAAACTGGTGAGGCTACTAAGCATGTAATTGCTCATTGCCTGAAATGTTTCTCCTATATGGAAATACCAAAAGTTATTAAAACTGATAATAGATCAGGATATATTAATAAAGTTTTTTATCAATTTTGCTTTCAATGACAAATTGTACATAAACAGGGTATTCCTTATAATCTTCAAGGACAAGTATTTTTGAGCAAGCCTATGGCAGTCTCAAAATACAACTTCAAAAAAATAAAAAAGAAGAGGGAGTTATACCTCCCATTGCTACATAATGCTTTAAATAATGCTTTATTTGTTTTAAAGTTTTTAAATGTGGATGCTGCTGGAAAATTTGCAGCTGATTGATTTTGGCATGAAGGCACCACCACAAAATTTGTTCAAGTTAAATGGAGAGATCCTTGTACTGGCTTATGGAAGGGCCCTGACCCTGTATTAATATGGGGATGAGAGCATGTTTGTGCTTTTTCACAGGAAGAAAATGAAGCTCTTTGGTTGCCTGAATGATTGGTGTGGTGCATGTAGCACAGAGCTGTTGATCCTGATGTTGCTGATGACCATCCAGACATACCAGAGTAAAACTTATTGGGCCTATGTTCCCGATCCACCAATTTTACATCCTGAAACTTGGGAAGGTAAAGAAATTGTGGTTGAAGTTAATGATACCAGGCTTTTAGATTGACCTGCCATCTAAGAGTTCCAGATTGCTTGCAATTTTTCTTATACTGGATGTGGTACAGGGATTCCTGTATGTTTTGCAAAAATATTACTTTGGAGGGGTGTCTTAGAGTGTTTCCAAAACAAGTATTGGGACATGATAAACTAGGCACACATTATACAAAGTTATTGCTTCCTCAAGGTAATTGGATAAGTAATGTTTCACCCCCTCAATGATTTCCTCCATGCACAAAAGAACTGCAAGAGTCTGACAGAACTTTGCTATGGAAATGACATACTGGCATTTTTCCTTTAAAATATAATGTCATGAGGATACAATAGCATATTCTTTTTTTTCTTTTTTTATAATTTATTTTTAATTTTATTTGAATTGGTGCTTTTGCCTGCATGTATGTCTATGTGAAGGTGTCAGATCTTGGAGTTACAGACAGTTGTGAGCTGCCATGTGGGTACTGGGAATTGAACTGGAGTCCTCTGGAAGAGCAGTCAGTGCTCTTAACTGCTGAGCCATCTCTCCAGCCCCCAATAGCATATTCTTGATTGACCTGAAAATCAGGATGATTATAGTGACTCTTATCCTTTGTCTACAGCAGAATCTTAGGACCAAGGACTGTCAGCTGGAATTTGATATTCCAGTACAGGATTTCCACAAACTAATGTTTGGAAACTTGCTGCCACCATGGGAATAGTGGCAGAAAATTCCAGTCACTTGAAACCTGTATGTCCATTGAAAGGAACTGTTTTAGCTTGTGTTAAAATGTTCTTGTAGTTGGTGAAGGAATTATTTCTATGAATAGCTCTATGTTTACTGTATCATATTTTAATTGTATTTTGACTAATTGTATTTCTCAAATGGATAACCACACTCATGTAATAGTGTTAAAACAACCTTCTTTTGTATTATTGCCAGTATATATGAGTGATCCATGATTTGATGATAAAGAGTTACAAGTTATTGAAGAAATCAAGAAAGCTTTAAGTAGACAGAAGCATGTTGCTGGATTGGTTATAGCAGGAATTGCAGCTCTTGTTACTATGCTTGCTACTACTACTGTTGCTCCAGTGGCTTTGTCTCAATCCACCCAGACAGCAGAGTTTGTTAATCAATTGTCTATGAACGTTTCTATACCATTAGAGACTCAAGAAGATGTAGATGTAAAAGTGGAACATTAATTGAATGATTTGTATGATGTGGTACAATTTCTGGGAGATGAACTCCAAACCCTGAAAACTAGAGAACGTTTGAAATGTCATGCTAATTATGAATGGATTTGTGTTACATCTTCTGTATATAATGAAAGCACTATTGGATGGGAAGGGGATAAGGTACATCTTAAAGGAATTGGCATGATTCAAATGAATCCTTAGATTTGGCTAAATTACATCAAGAGATTATAGAAATGAAAAGGCTAAATTGGATTTTGGTGCAGTTAAAACAGCTGAAGATGTTCTAGAACAACTCAAATGGACTATTCCATCATGGTCATCATTGACTTCGCTCTTAAGTAGGGTTGTAGCATTGGAGCACGTGTCTTAGCAGGCACAATCTGCTTGCCTATGGTTTTCAACCTGATTATGAACTTGTTATGGAGATTGGGCTCAGAACTCCATGGAGTAAAACTCCACACATTCTCCAGAGGCTGGTAGCCAAAGATGCGTAAGTTTTCTTTGCCTCCTTTCAACCTAAGACAGGATGTGAATGATGGATTTCATGCTCCCATGATGGGTAAGATTGGAGTGTGGTAAGGAAACATCTAAGACAGGCACAGTCATCTGAGAGACTCAGTGAAGTCTTAAAATAAATAAAAAAAAAGAGGAATTGTGGGAGCCCACAATGGATTCAATTTCCCAGTTTGATTCTTAAGTCTATTCTGAGTCAATAGAGTTCAAGCTTGTTTGCTCCAGGGCTGTAAGAAAGTACTGATTTGCCTGCAGAGTCTCCTTGAAGGACTGTGAGAAAGTCCTGATTAGCCCACAGAGTATCTGTGAAGGGCTATGAGAAAGTCCTGATTAGCCCATGGGAAGGAACATGCTACCTAGCTATACATAGGCTGCTGATGCCAGCTGGAGGTACATTGAGATAGAAAATGAAACTGCCTGCTCTTTGACTCAAAGACAGGATAGATAATGGTTGAATGCCTGTGCTGTGCATTGTTCTACTTCTGTCCTTCAAAACTGTATATAAGCTGGCTGTGAAATAAACTTGAGACTGTCTGGCATTGACTGGCAGTCCTCTCAACTCTTTTTTGTCCTCTTCATTGTCTCTATAGTCCACACACCCTCACCCAGATACCCAGCTGATTGTCAGCTGGCTCTGACAGCACTGGCTACATCTTGACCAGAAGGCAGGAGGTCAACTGACTGTCACCCTGAATGAAGCTAGAGAAAAGAGACCTCAAAGCCTGCCCCAACAGTGACACACTTCCTGCACAAAACCACACCTACTCCACCAATGCCATATGTCCTAGTGCCACTCCCTTTGGGAACCACTTTTTTCAAACCACCACATTCTACTCCCTGGCCTCCAAAGGCTTATAGTCATATCATAATGGAAAAATACATTAAATCCATCTTCAAAAGTCCCCATAGTCTATGACAGTCACAAACTTGTTTCAAAGTCCAAAATCCAAAGTCTCTTCTGAGAATCATGCAATCTCTTAACTGTGATACCCTGTAAAATTAAAATAAAAAAGCAGATCACATATTTTCAACATATAAGGGCACAGGATAAATATTACCATTCCAAAATGTAGGGAAGGGAGCATAGTGAGAAAATGCTGGACCAAAACAAGACTAAAAACCAGCTGGACAAACTCCAAGTGCTGTATCTTCATGTCTGATGTTGAAATTCTCTCCATACCTGAAACTCCATTCAGCTTTGTTGACTACAACACACTTTTTTTCCCTTGGGCTGACACCATTCTCTGTTAGCAGCTCTCCTCAGCAGGTATCCCACAACTCTGGCATCTATATCATGTTGGGTTCTCCAAGACAATCCAGGCTTCAACTTCACAGTTTCATGCAATGGTCTCTCTACAAACCTCCATTCAGGGATACCCCGGACACATGCCTGGCCTCAGTGGCTTTATTCCATAACTACTTTCTTCTATCCTTAGCTCTAAAGTCAGAACCATGTGGCCAGAGCTGCCAACTTCTGCTGCTTACTGGGGCTGGAACCTTCTTGTTTAATTACATCTCCACCATCTTTCTGTTTTCCTTTACTGCATAAGCTTTGCTATTCTTGAACTTTCTCTTTAGATCAAGATGGCCTAAAACTCAGAGATCTGCCAGCCCCTGGCTTTTTGGTGCTGGGATTAAAGATGTACCCCACCTCACCCAGCTCTAAGATTTCCTTTAGTTCTTTTTCACAAGTTGGAATCTTAGCTGAGTGAGAGCTTGCCCTGAGGTCACCATTGCCTTTACTCCATTTCTTAATCTGTTTATCTCCTTGAACATAGGATTTTGCTTCTTTCTACTTCCTGGTGCTCTTTATTGCCTCAAAAATTTACATTTTTTAATTTATCCTGCTCAGCTTGCTCCTTATTAATCTTCATTAGAGTTACCACTAAAAACCACATGATAGAGTCTATCCTAGGCTGTTTTTGAGATATTTTCCACCGATAGAATCAGTCCAAAACTTCATTTTAGTCTCAGACAGACTCTTCAGATAAGGGGAAAAGGCAGCCACTTTCTTCACCAAAACACCACAAGAACAATCTCTGGGCAATATACTAAACTTCTTCTCCTCTGAAACCTCTTGACTGAGCCACCAACAGTTCAAACAACTCTTAGCACCACTGTCCTCCATGTTCCTACAAGTATGACCTATTAAGCAGTGCTTAAAGCAAACCACTGTTTTCATAACCCAAAGTACCAAAGTCCAAATTCCTCCAAACAAAAACATGGTCAGACTTATGATAACAATACCCCACTACTGGTACCAATATCTATCTTAGTCTGGATTTTATTGCTGTGAAAAGACACCATGACCAGGCAAACTTTTATAAAGAAAATATTTAGTTGAGGTGGCTCACTTACAGTTTCAGAGGTTCAGTTCATTATCATCATTGCAGGGAGCATGGTGGCAGGCAGGCAGACATGGTGCTGGCTACATCTTGACCGGAAGGCAGCAGCAAGTCAACTGACTGTCACACTGAATGAAGCTTGAGGAAGACCTCAAAGCCCACCCCCACAGTGACACGCTTCCTACAACAAGACCACACCTACTCCAACAAAGCCACACAAGCAAAACAAAACAATGACATCAACAAAAAATCTAGACCATTTAGCTTGTTAGACATTAATTTCACAAAATTATCCTGGTTCCTCCTAACTCAGGTTTTTAGCACATCTTACACTCTCTTCTTGACAACTTTTTTTACTTCCATTTTACAGAAAGTATAAAATTATAGATATCCATGAATATTACAACTAAACATATACTAAAACACTCATTTACAAAAACTCATTTATTTGTGTTTGCCATACTGCATATGTACCATCCAATACTTTCATTAAGAAACATTCTAATATATAGAATAAATCTTAATGAATCTAAAAGTCAATAATACCATCTAGATTACCTAAATAATTGTACCTTCTCAGAAATAATAGAATAACTCTATGATATCAATTCAAAAGTATGTCATTTTCTTTAGAGAAGACAAAGTGACAATCCACATTCACTATTTATTAACCAAATTCAATTAAAATATCATGGTTATATTTCATGTGTGTAAAATATTAAGCATTTAAAATACTAGAATTTCCTTAAATATTAAAGACAAAAGGAAAGTAAATCTGACATCTATAAAAGTATAATTTATTTAACAATCACTCTTTTTTCTGTCTACTTCTGTTACTCATGTCCTATAATTTGAATGTCCTATTCTACCTCATTTCTCATCTATATGAAATGAGCTTGCTTAAAGGAAGCCAGATTATAAAATCTTTGAACATCATTTAAAATGACCATATAAGTGGGATTCTGCTCCCCTGGTCCCTTCCCCAGGACCACACCTTCCCAGCTTATCCTTAGCCCCAATGCTGGCCCTAACCCCAACCCCAGATGACTTTGGCCACTCAGCAGCAAACCACACCAGCCAGAACTTGTGAGTGACCTGTCTGCCCATGCTGTCCCAGCTTGTAACTAGACCTGCTGTTTGGTGCTGCCACCAACCTCTGTGGACTTCCATCACTCAAGAGTGGTACACTCTAGCCAGAAACAATGAAAACCACACCAGTTTCAAGAAACTTCAGCTGTTCAATGTAGACCACACCAATCAGAATAGGTGCAGGCCACACAAATCAGAAGGTACAGCCCACACCGGTCAGAAAGAGGTGAGTGACCCACCTCCCAGCTGAGCTGCCCCAATCTCAGAACCCTAAACCCTAGGACACATCCCATGCCTCTCCCTCTCCCATCTTAGTATCAGCACTTCTGCTGGGCCCTAGCCCCAACTCTATTGGAATTCCATTGCTCTTGTGCAATCCTTACCAGTCACCGAGTAGGTGAGTGACCTACCTACTAGCTGGACTGCTATAACCCCTGGATTCTTATCCCCCAAGACCCACTCAGCTAAACAACTCCCTTCTATATCATCATCCTTCCCCCAGCCAGACATTCTCTGCAACTCTTGTAGAACCCATAAAAACTAGTTACAGTCCACACCACTCAGAAGAACATCATTGCCTCCCATTGGTTCCATACTCTGGTCTATAAATTTTGAAGAAGACTTAAGCTTTACCAGAGGCCAGGCTGGATCTAGGGACCCAAGACTCCAAAAACCCCAGTGGAGGTGCCCTATTGGACCTGAATACTCATGAGTCACCAGAACCCTTGGCCACTTAGGCTAGAAAACCAGAGAGGAAATAGAAAACAAAAGAGCAAAACACTTATCCAATAAGGACAAATGCAGGAACCAACACCTAGACCTTTAATCATCCCAAGTCCACATGCCTAAACACATGTCAAAGAACACAGTCAACAACAGAAAGTGTAATATGGCACCACTAGAACCCAGCAATCCTATGACAATAAGACCTAAACTTTGAACACAGTTGATGTATAAGACCTTTAAAATAACTATGAAGATGATAGAGGTCTGTAAAGGAAATGAAAAAATCCCTTAAATAAATGGAAGAGAGGAGTAAGAAAAAATTGAAGAAATCAATAAATCCCTTAAAGAATGGCAAGAATGACAAGAAACAAACAAACAAGCAGGTGAAAGAAAAGATTCAAGACCTAAAAATGGAAATAGAAGCCATAAAGAAAACACAAACCTAGGGAATTCTGAAAACCAAACATCTGGGTAAGCAAGCAGGGACTATAGATGCAGGCATCACCAACAGAATACAAGCAATGGAAAAGAGAATCTAAGGCACTGAAGACACTATAGAGGAAATGGATTCATTGGTCAATGAAAATATTAAAACTAAAAAATTCCTAACACAATCTGGGATACTATGAAAATACCAAACCTAAGAATAATAAGAATAAAAGAAGGAGAAGAATCCCAGCACAAAGGCTGAGACATCAATAAAATCATTGAAGAAAAATTTCCCAACATAAAGAGAGACATGCCTATTGAGGTACAAGAAGCCTACACAACACCAAATAGACAGGACTAGAAAAAAAAAGTCCCCTTGCCACATAATAATCTATGGTGGTATTTTAATTGTACTGAAATGTGATTTTATTTGTATGTTAATAAATAAAGTTGCCTGGGAGTCAGAGCTAATAGCAAGCCATAGCAAAAGCTGGGCAGTGGTGGTGCACTCCTTTAATCCCAGCACTTGGGAGGCAGAGCTAGGCAGATCCTGTGTGTTCAAGGATACAGCCAGCATGGAGACACACACCTTTAATCTCAATATCAACCATAGAAGACCTGGAGGTCTGTATAGATGGACAGTGATGAGGAGGTCATGTGGTTGGGTTTACAACCAATGAGAAGGCAGAACAGAAAGTCTATATAAAGACAAACACACAGGAAGTAGCTTTCTGGCTGAGGAGGACAGCAGCGGCAGTGAAGGGTAAGGTTCTTGGCTCTTAGTTATTGCTCTGACCTCTTTGGCTTTCATCTTTGCATTGGTTCTGTGTTTGTTATTTAACAAGATGGTTACATCTACAATAATCAAAACACAAAACATAAAGAATAAAGAAAGAATATTAAAAACTACAGAGTAAAAAAACCAAGTAACAAATAAAGGCAGGCCTATCAGAATTACACCTGGTTTCTTGATGTAGATTTTCAAAGCAAGAAGGTCTTGGACAGATATGCTTCAGATCCTCAGAGAACACAGAAGACGGCCCAGATTACTATACCCAGCAAAATTTTCAATCACCATAGACAGAGAGAATAAGAAATTCCATAATAAAATCAAATTTAAACAATGTCTGTCCACAAATCCAGCTGTACAGAAGGTACTAGAAGAAAAACTCCAACTCAAGGAAGGTAGTGACACCCATAAAAACACAGGCAGATAATGTGTAAATCTAATTAATCTTAGCAATAGAAACTATGAGTCAGATATCAGGGTAAAAACCCAAAAGATCAGAGAAGCAGGTGAGCAGCTACCTAGTCTTCAACTCCATCAGAGACCTGAGAAGGATAATATTACCTGAGTAAACAGAAAGTTTACAGCAAACAACTTTCAAAATTAAGAAATGACATAAACAGCCGCTACCTGGACAGTCATCCAAGGTTCCTCTGTAATGTTGGGACTATAATCACTTCCTTCTTCTTCATTCCTCTGATGAAAAGGGCCAAGATCTTGTCTCTGACCTACCTTATCACTTCCTGTCTCCTCTCTGTACATACATCCAGACCACTGTGGTTATTTAGTGGCTAGCTCTGCTCTGACTCAAAGCAAGCTTTATTTGTCAGAATACAAACAAAAATATCACACATTTTCTCCTTTTGTCTAATAAAAAACAAAGATTTTAACTAACATAGAAAAACTATATACAAAAAGTACAATAACCATATACAAACATATACAGGCACCCCTATGAACTCAGTGGCTCCCTAAGACACAGAATCAACCAGCTCTGATTGGACCAAGAGGTGAGTGCCTCCTCTCCCAGCCTGAGAGTCCTGTCTCTAGGACCCAGGATCCATGGCCACAACCCATACCCCTTTCCCCCACACATTTCTATCCCAGGTACAAGCCAGCAGAGAAGACTCCAGCGAGCAGGCATCCCCACGCCCCCCATAGGACCTGCAATCTACAAGACCCACTTCCTGCCTCAAACCCACCCAACCCCTGCAACTTAAGTGGCTCCCTGAGACACAGAATCTGCCAGCACTGATTAGACCAAGAGAACCAAGAGCTCTGATAGGACCACAATGGCTCCCTGAGACACAGAATCTGCCAACTCTGATTGTACCAAGAGTGGCCCCCTGAGACACAGACACTGGCAGCACAGATTGGACCAAGAGAAGTTCCCTCAGACACAGACACCTCATGCACCAATTGGAGAAAGAGATGGGTAGATGCCAGTGCAAAACTACATACCACAACAT
This sequence comes from Peromyscus melanophrys, assembly GCA_902168415.1. Taxonomy (NCBI): domain Eukaryota; kingdom Metazoa; phylum Chordata; class Mammalia; order Rodentia; family Cricetidae; genus Peromyscus; species Peromyscus melanophrys. Next base: position 2,279 of record CABHPR010150827.1, on the reverse strand, counting down.
AAAGAGCAATATAGCACAAGAAAAACCACAAGAAACTAGTGGTTTTACAACAGCAAGATCTGAACATCACAACATAGAAGAAACAGAAGAAAGCAACCTTAAAAATAACTTTATGAATATGATAGAGGCCTTTAAAGATGAAATGAAAAGTTCCCTTAAGGAAATTGAGGAAAAGACAAAAAAAATGAAAGAAATCAATGAATCCCTTAAAGAAAGCCAAGAAAACCAGGAAAAAGCAATTAAACAGGTGAAGGAAACAGTTCAAGACATGAAAGTTGAAATAGAAACAATGAAGAAAACACAAACTGTAGCTGGAGTTTTGCTGATCCTGCCTGGCCCAGGGTCAGGACAAATCTCTCTCACCCACCAGTCCTGCAGCTGCTCATACCCAACCAAGTAAACACAGAGACTTATATTACTTATAAACTGTATGGCCGTGGCAGGCTTCTTACTAACTGTTCTTATATCTTAAATTAACCCATTTCTATTAGTCTATAAGTTGCCACGTGGCTCATGGCTTACCAGTACCTTATATCTCGCTTGTCATGGCGGCGGCTGACAGTGTCTCTCTGACTCAGCCTTCCACTTCCCAGAATTCTCCTCTCTCCTTGTCCCGCCTATACTTCGTGCCTGACTACTGGCCAATCAGTGTTTTATTTATTGACCAATCAGAACAACACATTTAACATACAGAACATCCCACAGCAACAAAGAGCTGTGACATGTGCAGAGAGCACTCTAGCCAGAGGAAACCTGACCTATGAACTCTAAACTGGAAGGTGATGACGTGCAGCCCTAGGGCCAACCAAGAAATGCCACAGTAGCCAGGAACAGAGCCCATCAAAAACATACATATATAAACCTCAGCCCTTTGTTTAATAAATGAGAGCTTGCTTGCAACATCCCAGAGTCTGTGTTATTGACTGTGCATCTACTCACTCCCTGCCCCTGAGATCAGAGACAGCAAGGCCCCAGCTGCAAAGCCAGCATCAGGAAATAGAAAATCTGAGGAAATGAACAGGAACTACAGATGCAAGCATAACCAACAAAATACAAGAGATAGAAGGGAGAATCTTTGGGGTGGAGGATACAATAAAGGAAATAGATTCATTAGTCAAAGAAAACACTAAAACCAAAATAGTCATAGCACAACATCCAGAAAATCTGGAATGCCATAAAAAGGCCAAACCTAAGAATAATAGGGATAGAAGAAGGAAAAGAATACCAACTCAAATGCATGGAAAATATATTCAATAAAATCATAGAAGAAAATTCTCCCAACTTAAAGAATGAAATACCTATGAAGATACAAGAATCTTATAGAACACCAAATAGACTAGACCCCCAAGAAAGACCCCCTTACCACATAATAATCAAACCATTAAACATACACAATAAAGAAAAATATTAAGAGCAGCAAAGAAAAAAGGCCAAGCAACTTATAAAGGCAGACCCACCAGAATAACACCCTACTTCTCAATGGAGACTCTGAAAGCCAGAAGGTCCTGGACAGACACAATGCAGACACTAAGAGACCATGGATGCCAGCCCAGACTACATTACCCAGCAAAACTTTTAATTATCATGGACAGAATTAGCAAGAAATTTCAATACAAAACCAGATTTAAAGAATACCTATCCACAGCCAGGCGGTGGTGGCGCACGCCTTTAATCCCAGCACTCGGGAGGCAGAGCCAGGCGGATCTCTGTGAGTTCGAGGCCAACCTGGGCTATCAAGTGAGCTCCAGGAAAGGTGCAAAGCTACACAGAGAAACCCTGTCTCGAAAAACCAAAAAAAAAAAAAAAAAGAATACCTATCCACAAATCCAGCCCCACAGAAAGCACTAGAAGGAAAACTCCAATCTAAGGAAGTTAGATACACCCACAAAAACACAGGCAATAAATAATCCCGCAGCAGCAAATCCCAAAGAAGGAAAATATACACAGACTACCACCAAAAGTTAACAGGAATTACCAATCACTGGTCATTAATATATTTTTTTTGATGATGAATCCTTTATTCACTGCTTGTGGGTATGCAAATTTGTACAGCCACTGTAGAAATAAGTATGGAGATCACTTTAAAAAACTGAAAACACAACTGGCATATAAAACAGTTATACCACTCATGCCTACATACTTGAAGAACTTTAAGTCCACATACCACATGCATATCCCTATTTATTGCTACGCTATTCACAGTAATCAAGAAATGGAACTATCCTTGATATGCATTAATATGAATGGATAAAGAAAATGTGATACATATACACAATGAA
>CABHPR010150826.1:7433-20363 GCA_902168415.1 Peromyscus melanophrys | reverse complement strand
ACACACACACACACACACACACACACACACACACACACACACACACAAAATGGTAAGGGAAATGTTTATGTCGCCAGGCTTTAGAAACATGCATGGCAAAGAAAGTTAGGACTAGCAAGCTCTAAAAGTTTCAGATACAAGCAACATTACCAAAAAGGAAAAGTAATTGAACTGATATTAGGAATATCTACAGCTAATGCAGTCACAGAATTTTAAGAATAAATGCATTAAATAGTGTATTGGGATAATATGCATATTTGTAAACATTTCTAAATATATGAACATTTGAAAATGACAAAATATAAATTTTAATTAGAAAATGAGGTTAAAACAAATATATGCATTGGACTCTCCTTTTATCTATTTTTAGTTTATAGTAGTAAGTACAATTATTTATGATCAGATTTACTTAGAATTTGTAATAGAAGATATGACAGATTTTGTTTACAACTGTGCACATATGAGACAAACCATGTATATATTCTTTCTATGTTGTATTCTTGTGAGAAATACATAGTGCTAAATTGAACCTGTCTGTCTCCACAATGCTTTATGTAAGGGATTCAGGAAGCATGAAACAGACAAAACATTTGTGGAATATTCTCTCACCTTTATAAGGAAAAATATATACCAGAAAGATAACAACTGTTTCATGTTGAGATTTTTGTAAAATGACTTTATATTTTTTAAAAATTTTTTTATTCATTTTACATACCAACCGCAGATCCCCCTCTCATCTCTCCTCCCGCTGCATCCCCACCTTCTCCCCCACCCCATCCCCTTCTCCAGCAGGGTAAGTTCTCCCATGGGGGAACAGCTAAGCCTGGAACATTCAGTTAAGGCAGGGCCAAGCCACCCTCTGCTTTATCAAGGGTGAGCAATGTGTCCAAACATAGGTAATGGGATCCAGAAAGTGGGCTCATGCACCAGGGATAGATCCTGATCACACTGCCAGGGGCCTCTCAAACAAACCAGCTACACAACTGTCTCCCATATGCAGTTGGTCTAGTCCAGTCCCAAGCAGGTTCCACAGCTGACAGTCTAAAGTTCGTGAGTTCCTTTGAGCTTGGTTCAGTTGTTTCTGTAGATTTGCCCATCATGATCTTGACCCTCATTGCTCATAGAATCCCTCTTCCCCCTCTTCTACTGGACTCCCAGAGCTCAGCCTGGTGCTTGGCTGTGGATCTCTGCATCTGCTTCCGTCATTTACTGGATGAAGGCTCTATGATGACAGTTAGGGTAGTCACCAACAACCTACAGTACAACAGGAAGTGCAGGAGTAACATGATTGAGAAGAGAGCTTCAAAATAAGTAGCAGTCATTTCTGGTGGGATTTTAATACAAATTTCTATAAAACATAGTATTTTATATTTTATAATTGGGTTTTCAATATATATTATTATTATATTTTTTAGTATTCAAAAATATTTATGATCATATTCTTCCTCCTCTACCATGTTCTTCCAGATCCTTTCCCCCTTCTTACCCATCCAACTTTAAGTTCTATCTCAAAAAATAAATACCCAGTCTAACAGAAAAAATTCCCCAAACAAAGAAAACAATATAATGCCACACCAAAAACAAATAAATAAGCAAACCAAAATAACTACCAAGTTGTAATCAAACAAAAGCATAGGAAAAAACCCACAAACCTGTGGAGTACACTATATTCTGGTCAAGTATTCCTGGATAGGAAGCCTGCCTTGGATGATTGATATGCCTAGTATCACTGTATTGGAAAACTGAGTTTCCCTCTTGCACAGGTATACATGACAGTTCAGTTGTTAATCTTTACTATAGTGACTAGGATTTCATTCATTCATTATTATTCCAAAAATATAACAAAATAAAATATAATAAATTAAAACAAAATCTATCACATTGAAGTTTTGAAAAGACAAATGAACAGAATGAAAAGAGCACAAGAGAAGGCAAAAGAATCAGAGACCCACTTGTCTGTACACTCAGTTTGCACACTCAGAATCCCATAAAATACACTAAACTGGAAGCCATGATGTACACTCAGAAAACTGGATGCAGATCATGCTGCTTCACTCTCTGTGAGGTCTTGGCTTGTGTTTATTTGGAGGACCTCAATTTCTTGGTATCCTCCATCCCCTCTGCCTCTTCTTACACTCTTTCTGTCTCTCCTCCTCCAGGGTTCCCTGAGCTCTCGGGGGAAGAATTTATTGTAGACATCCCACTTAGGGCTGAGTGTTCCAAGGTTTCTTGCTCTCTCTGTGTAATATCGGGCTGTGAGTCTCCATTTTTGCTCTCCTCTGCTGCAGGAGGAAGCCTCTCTGATGGTAGCCGAGAAAGGCAACAAGCTACGAGTGTAGCAGAATATCATTATGAGTAATTTAATCACCTTGTATTTTTTCCTTTTTTTCAGACAAATATTATTTGGTTTTACTTTAGGAGCCTGGGTTATCTTGTCTTAGATTCTTTGTCACCCAAGCAGTGTCAGATATGAGTTTCGGCTTGTGCGGTGGGCCTTAAGTCAAATTCGTTATTGGTTATTCACTCCTATAGCTTTTTGCTTCCATTGTTACAGGACATGTTGTAGGCAGATAAGGTGTCTGTGCATGGCTTGGTGTTTACATTTCTATTTTTAGAGCAGGCAGAGAAACTTTTCTGTACCAAAGATGGTGGAATGTAGGGCTGAAGGCTCTATGTAGGCACCAGCTTGACATCTCCATCTTCAATGAGTTGTGTAGATGTTTTCAACAGTGAGACCTTGCAGTCAGTTTTTGGAGATCAATCCACATTTTTAGCAACAACCTAGGTTGTTTGGAGATTTATATGGGGACCTTTTGGCCAACCATTAAGTTGGATGTAACCCATTCCAAATACTGGAAGCTTCATTTGGTGACAAGAAAAGGTCTACTGGGACTTTGTATCATCCATTATTTGGTGATTTCATTTATATTACTTTCATATATATATATAGAGAGAGATATAGATATATAGATATATAGATATATAGATATGAATTTTAAGAACTTTCTATTGTATTAGGCTTCAATATTAACCCCCATTTGCCCCTTTTAATTTATGTTCCTAGTAGTTGATTCCAATTTCTGATAAAAATTTTCCAAAAAGCTTAATTTAATTATTCCTATGAAAATTTCTAAATTGTGAATTTCATTATTGGGAATATTAATGTCTTAATATTCTGTTTTAAACATATTCTCGAATGGATAGTATGTCACCTAAGATTTTATTTCAAGAAATTTTGTTAAGTCTCCAGTTATAAGTGCCATGTATTAAATGATCCATCACAACAAAATTGAAGCTAAGGCATATCAAGAGATTAATAACAAATTGGAAGCATTGTATGCCTTTTGACAATATGGCTTTAAAAGAAAAGACATCTCCATGAAGTGGGAGGAAACATCAGCTGCTGTTCGTGTCTCAGTACAAAAATTGCAATGACAGTGGATGGTAATTATTGAGATTTGAAAAAAAAATCAATCAAACTGCACGAATTCCAACTGGGGATATACCAGGTTTTATGCATTCACTCACTTCAATAAAATGAATTGTTTTCTCTTCTTATACCTCAAGTAACCTATTTGTTTTCAAAGTTTCCATTTCAGTTGATCTTAGAATATCATATGAACAATACAACAGCAAAGCAATCTTTTAAATATAAAAGTAAATATTGGAGAAAAATACAGAAAAACTTGCCTTGATATGAAGCACAAATACACCTATAGACATCCACATAAAGCAATATATAATGCTTATATACATTCATGTTATATGTCATAAGTATATTTTAAAATACAATATATGATGTTGTGAATAGTATAACTTACTATGTTTGGGTTAGATTTGACCTGCCATGTCTATTTAATCAATTAAAGGTAATTTTGTGCTTTTTCTAGTAAATCTGAAAGCCATTGAAATAACTATCAGAACATGTACATACGTCTTAATTATTAGAGGCAAAGAAGTGTATTGATATTTCCATACCTTCTATGGGTTTACTTTGGCTAGTAATCAATGTAAATAAAAACAATGTAAGCTAAAATAAAAATTTAGATAACTATTAGTCTGTGATAAATACACTGTCACTTATATGCACAAATATATTATATATAATATTTGAATAAGTAAAATATATAGTTATCAGTATAATTATATAGTTATATATACATATATAGACATATATTCACATAAATGATAACAACTCTTATACAGTTGATTATGGTAACCATTATAAAATCTTTACATAAAAGAGTAAACTCTGCTAAATATTTAAACTATTCAGATGTGGCAGCAAAAGGATGATTATCCACCCATAAAGAATCACCAATGAATAGTAATAGCACAATGTTACTTGCCGTTTAAATGGTCTCATTTTTTAGTTAGCTGCATAATACATTGTTGTATGAGGTGGACCCATTAGAAGGAGACAGGGAAAGAAGAGGTTTCTAAGTGTATCCATATATAAAACACAAAACTGTTCAGCATTTCTGTATCAGATGTGAAGATGGACCATGTATGTCCACATAGGACATATTGTGTCACTACGCCTGGTATAAGTCAATTAGCTTAATCACTTATTTTTATAATTAGACACACATGAAGTCCTAAGTTAATACTTAATTTTAAAAGTAACAATGTTCAATGAATTAAGTCAAATTTTAGAACAATCTAAACATAGGAGATATGATGATGATGAATAAATTACATTTATAGAATTTTAGTCATCTTTCTGTATTAATAAAATGGGTTCCAATTTCAGACAAGACAGTTAGTCAATTAAACATGCTATGCATGTGTGTGTGTGTGTGTGTGTGTGTGTGTGTGTGTGTGTGTGTGTGTTTAGAACCTAAAAGAAAAATTTCAATACATAACTTTTAAAACTATATACAATGTTGCTACACTAAAAAGTATTCAGCCAAAAGAGGCCCCCAACTGGATCAGGCCCTCTGAATGGGAGAGACAGTTGATTGGCTTGATCTGTTTAGGAGGCATCCAGGCAGTTGGACCAGGTCCTGTGCACAGTGCATGAATTGGCTGTTTGAAACCTGGGGCTTAGTAGAGACCCTTGGCTCAGCCTGGGAGGAGGGGACTAGACCTGCCTGGGCTGAGTCCACCAGGTTGATCTCAATCCTCCAGGGAGTCTTTGCCCTGGAGGAGATGGAAATGGGGGGTGGGCCGGGGGGAGGGGGCGGGGCGGGAGGAGGGAGAAAGGGGGAATCTATGGCTGATATGTAAAGCTGTATTATATTGTAAAATAAAATAAAATAAATTTAAAAAAAATAAAAAAAATAAAAAAGTATTCATTAATGAAGATATGTAAAATTTATGAAAAATTTTGACCATTAAAGGAGAAAAGTAATTGAGATTTTCAATAGAGATGACAAGTTGTTTTAATCCTTGAGCAACATTTGTGTTCTATATATCTTCTAAATTAGAGAGGAGAGACAAAGAAAAATAGAGTGATATTTACAAACCCTTAGAAAGGTCATGTTTACTGAGGTCTATTTGTCAAATATTTATGATTTATTGCAATAATACACAATAAGCTTTAACAATTTCAAACTTCAAAGCTTCTCGATGCTATGGTAACATGCAGAAGTTGTATTAGTTGCTCAGGATCACAGACAAAATACCCGAGAGGTAGGATTGGATCTCACTTATGTTCACATTTTTAAGTACTATGTAACATACAGCTTTGGGTTAAGCAATCCAGTCATGCTAACATGGATTGTTACCATAGCAAATGCCCTCCATAAACACTTACATACTATAAAAGTGTCATTATATTAGTTTATCAGAATTCTTTGTTCTTAGTCATATTTGTGGAAACTACTCCATCTTTATTGCGTGTGTTTACATTGTAAAATGAAGCATAGACGCATCAAGCTGAAACCAACTCCTACTCATTCAACTGAAACCAACTCCTACTCATTCAACTGAAACCAACTCCTACTCATTCAACTATTCTACTCATCAAGAATTCAGAATTAACAACAGACTTGCTAAAGTAGCCAGGGCAAAGACCACAATGTTTCCACCTTACATGAAGAACCACAGGCAAAGAAGAAATGCTGTTAGTGGGAAAATAGTTTTCCACAGGACAGACCATACCTTTGCCATCCAATATCAAATGGACAGCTCTGAAAGCCTACATACAAGAAATATAAAAACTAAGCAGGTTGAAGTGTGTGTGTGTGTGTGTGTGTGTGTGTGTGTGTGTGTGTGAGAGAGAGAGAGAGAGAGAGAGAGAGAGAGAGAGAGAGAGAGAGAGAGAGAGAGAGAGTTTGTATATGCATGCATGCAACAACACTTAATGATGATAAAAGAGACCATTAATTTGAAAGAGAGCAAGATGGAGTATAAGAGAGGGTTTTCAGGAAGAAAAGGGAATAGGGGAATGATCTAATATTATAATCTCAAAAATAAAAGAAATGAAAAACAAGAATCCAGAATACATCTGAATACATTGTTCATTCACACCTTTAGTTGGCCAAGCACATACCGATGTGGAGGCTTGAGTTTGATAGATCTGCTTCCCTGCTCCCTGAGGATGCTCAGTGAATTTATTTTAGCTTTATAGAACTTAAGTCTTCATCTGTTTGATTGCCACCAATGCCTGTCTCCTGACCTCACATCCTCACATTCTGGTGCTGATTAGAGGCACCCTAGAACAAAAATGTTGACTTCTTCAAAATTATAATGTGAAAATGTCTTTATAAAATATGATAAGCATAGAGATATACATGTAAAAGGATCATGTCAGTGACATTCTGTCCCCTTAAACATAATATATCCTCATAAAAAGTGGCATGCCATCACCTTTCATATAGTCTATCAGTTAGAAACAAATCTGCACTCCCCTTTCCACCTGACCTAGGAAGAAGAAATCATGCAAAGTTACAAATATCAGTAAGTGTGAAAACATAACATAAAATATTGCACATATCTTAGGATCTACTCACCAAAATCATTAAGGACCTTTAAAGTAGAAATATAAAATCCTATACCATTATTTCAACCAAACTGAAGAATTTAATAGATCGTAATCCCTTTTTAGAGTACACTAGAAATTGATTATTAGACGTTCACTCTTTCACATTCTCCAGAAAAACCAGTGTCATAATTCTTAACCTGTACTAAGTCATTAATATAAAAATTATCAGATCTTTCTAATTATCTTCCCCTGTCTCAAGCAGAGACCACCCATTACAGATGAGCTTTCCTGCCAAAGTCCTTGTCCTCTGTTGATTTCCCCAGGGGTAGAGCATAGGGAATAATGATAAAACCTACTTCTGATAGTATTTATCTTAGTTAAGGTTACATGTGTTGTGAAATGACATCATGACCATGGCAACCCTCATAAATGAAAACATTTATTTAGGGTTGTTTGCTTACAGTTTGAGAGTTTCAGTCTCTTATCATCATGGTGAAAAACACTGCTGGATTAAGCAGGCAGAAAGGTGCTGGAGCTGAGAGTCTTACATCTTACAAACAGCAAGAAGTCAACTGACTGTCACATTAAGGGAAGCTTGAGCAAAAGAGACCTAAAACCTGCCCCCACAGTGAAACACTTTCTCCAACAACTCCACACAGTATTAGAAACAGAAGCTCTATTGGGGGGGTATATTTCACTTTCATTATTTTATTATTTTATTTATCAGTTTTTGGTGATCAGTTTACACACAACTGATCTGTGGAGCTTCACAATGTTCAATCTGTGCATGCAATTGACATTTTTGAAAAAACATCTAATGTACTGAGCAAGATGACATGGAGAGCAGAAAGGATTTCTTATTGATTTGAACTTATTGTGAGTTTCACCTTGAACTATGTTTCTAACAACAAAGTGATCATAACTGCTTCAGATTTAACACCTGACAATAATCATTTCGATTTATTACAATTTCAAAAACTCTTCTTTGTATGAATAATATAAATATATTAACTATTGAAACATTACTGATCAAAATTTTGAAGCAGCACAATATGCATGTTATATTAAATACATACACAACAAAGAAAAGAAAACTTCATATTTAGATGCCTAAATTTTTAAAAGGAAATCAGTAAAAAATACATAAAAATATGGAATTCAGGGCACCTAAAAAACTTATTGTGTTTGTGCTGTGTTCATGCATTTAATGCTTAATATATTATTAAACAGAGCTCCAGGCAAAAGTTCTGTTCCAAAGATTGGAAAGACCATTTCATGAACCAAAAATACCCAGTGCATAATTGAACTCTGTGTACCCATATGCTCAATCACAAGTTGAGACAGCATTTCAAACTGTGATATTTCATACTCAACTGTGTGATAAAGACTGCTTGTAAGTGACATACAGAAAATCATTTTATCCTGCATAATATTGAAAGCCTAAAGTGTACTATTCAGTCCATTATTCTGAGACCTTCAGTTTGGTCTCAATGAAACTTTTTTACTGTAATAATAAAAAAGTAAACAGGCTGAAGTTGAATGCATTTTGTATTGTGCATTAAATTCACTTACTTTAACTTGGTAAAATTTAAAAATAATTAAAACGCTTTTTATAATTTAATTAAAGAATTACTTTAATTTTTATTTCAAACATATAAAAATAAAATCAGGGGTATCCAGACATTGAGGACACTGCAAATAGTCTAAAACTAGCTCTGATTTTAAAGGAAACCCAAATTAGTACATCTATCACCCAACAGAGATGAAGTTTCATTTTTTAATAATGTGTTAGGCCATAGAAGTTCCAACTTGTCAAGACAAAATGAACTCAATGACATCTTTGGAAGCTCTTTGTCTCATAATATTTTGTCAGGGCATCTCTTTTAACTTTACAGCTCCATTGTTTTATATATATTGTCTTCTAATTTAGTGTTTTTATGAGATTCCCATGTGTATGAGTGTATGCATCTCTGCATCTACATATCTCTCCATATCTATCTATCTGTCTGTCTGTCTGTCTGTCTATCTATCTATCTGTCTGTCTGTCTGTCTTCTGTCTGTCTCTCCCTCTCTCTCTCTCTTGGCTCTTGGTTCCTTTTCTTCTTTTTGTTTGTTTTGTCAAAAATGTTTCAGGTTTCTTTGGTTTTTGTTTGTTTGTTTCATTGTTTTTTGTTTTAGTTTGTCTAGTTTTATTTTGTTATTTTTCTTTAAATGTCTGTCTCCCGTCCTCCATGGAGAGACAGTGAGGATGTGGATTTGGAAGGGAGAGGAAGTAGGGAGTATCTCAGAGAAGCTGGGGCCAGAGAAACTATAATTTGAATATATTGTATAAAAATCTACTTTAAATAAAAGAAAAATAGATGAGAGAGAATCAATAATATACAACTGGGCTAAAATAATCTTTCACCATGTTTCACTGCATTCAAAATGTTGTGATTGTTACTTGCCAGCTCTGTCTTTAACCAGTGTTCTGTTATGAAACAGTGCATCCTTAAGATAGATTAATATATACAGTGAGCTATACTACATTCAGGAGACTACTCAACAGGCACAATTTGCGGGGAGTGGGAGGATTTCTCAAATGATGAGCAACATTTCAATGTACTTAATTTTCAAAAGCAACCCCAGGTCTGGCAAGATAGTTTAGTGGTTAAGAGTGCCTACTGCTCTTCCAGATGGCCTAAAATCCTTCCCCAGGACCATGTTGGGCACTTCAAACAATCCTGTAACTCTAGCTCCAAGGAATCTGATGCTCTCTTTTGTCTCCAGCAGGTGCTTGCACATAACCACACACAGAAAAATAAATATACACATCATTAAAATAATAAAGAATGAATCTTTTTTAAAAAATACCGTTTCATTTTAATGTTCACATAATCATCTGTTAACAATATCATCACTCTTCCTGAGGTTGGCCAAAGGATCACTGCTTTACCAATGCTTGTCACACTGGGTGAATATTGCAGCATGTATTGAAAGGTAATACAATTTCCTTTAAGAAGCAAAGTTCTAGTTCTTATCCCTTAGAAATGTTTTGCATTTCAACTGAATGGCTCAGAAATGAAAAGCAGTTATAGATAGACGGATGATAGATAGATAAGATAGACAGGTGGAGGGATGAATATGATAGATGATATAAAAAAGTGTTGTTCTTTTTGGCTTAAATTTATATTCAAGGTTATTTTACACAGAGTTAAACCTTATTGTGTATTTCCATAAGTACTAGAAAAATCATTGAAATGTAGGAAGTAAAACATATTATTAAAATGTTCAAATGTAGATTTTAAACTAACTTAATCATGCAAACATTCCTGTTGTCTTTGGACAGATACAATATTAAAGTATATATAAAAACCTTTTATTCACTTTCTTAGTAGTTATATTCACTTAGTGCGTATTATTATGTTGATCTGAGACATAATAAATACACAGATATAAAGAATGAAAATAGAAAAGAGGAAGGAGGAAAAGACATACCAAAAACTTGATACAGTAAAATCAATGTAAACAAGAAATTAACATGTTCCCCTTTTTTTCCCTTCTTGTATTTAATGGGTTGTAAATATTTTTTCATATAATATATTTTTATCATATTATTTTCCCTTCCTGAACTGCTCACCTACACATTCCAAGCATATTCTCTTTGAACATCATATAATGGGGATGAGGTGGCATTACAATTAGGGGGTTAATTTTTTTACTATTCTAACAGCCCTAGGCCCAGCTGGGTCCTCACAGCCCAGGCTTGCTGAAGACAGCCACAGGCCTGCCTGTTGCCACAAGGCTCTGGACAGGTAGGCACCATTATGATGAACAAATATATTGTGGAGAAATGGGAGGGAAAGAGAAGTAGACTGGTTCATGTGCTGTGGAAAGACGTGGAATTGAAGGAGCAGAGGCAATGTGAAACAGGCTGACATGGCTTGCCTGCTTGCCACTTGGGGCCATGGTGCTGGCGGGCCTGGGATGCTGCCAAAGGCCATGTCTTGGTCCATGATCCTACCGCAGTCAGGGTCTGTGTTGACATCGTGATCCATGTTGACACCTAAGACTACACTGATGTTCAGAGTCTGGGCCATGACCTGTGGCCATATTCATGACCAAGGGTTGTGCCACCACAGGAGCCATGCATATCTGAGCAGCCTCCTCTGCCACCTCGTACCATGGTGACAACCCGGCATGAGCTGCAACGTAGGGCCATGTCTGACTCCATTACCCTACTGAAACCGAGGACTGTGTTGTTGTCCATTGTTCCTGTTACCACCAAAGGCTGTGCTGAGGAACATGTCTGGCCTGCCAACTGAGGTGTCTCAGAGCCTTGTTGCAGCTGTGCCATAGTGATCTGAGTGATCTCTTCTGCCACCTGGGGCCATGGTGACAATCAAGCCTACAGCCATGTCAGGTCCATGGTCCTATAGCAGCCAGTGTCTGAGTTGATGTTCATGGCTCATGTTACTACTAAAGGCCATGTAGATGTCCAAAATCTGGTCAGCTACTTGAGACCCTATTGCTATCTGAAGGCCATGCTTATTTGGGTAGTATGTGCTGCTAGCAGACCATGGTCATGTTCATAGCCAGGCTGCGGCTGAGGGTGATATTTGGTTCTTGGTTCTGCTATAGCTAGTTACTCTGGAATAATCCTTCTGTACACTGTGTGAATATATGTCCATATGGTTGGTTTAACAAACAAGCTGACTGGCCAATAGCTGAACAGAATAAAGTTAGGTGGGAAAGTCAAACTGAGAATGATGGGATGAGGAAAGGTGGAGTCAAGAGATGCCAGACAGCTTCTGAGGAACCAGGACATGCAGAAAATGAGGTAACAAGCAATGAGCCACATGGCAAAGCATAGATGAGAAATAGGGGTTAATTTAAATGTAAGAGTTAAGTAGTAACAAGCCTGAGCTATTGACAATTCATTTATAATTTATATTAAGTTTCTGAGTCAGTTATTTGGGAAACAGTAGAGGTTATTTGGGAAAAGACAGTTGAGACTAGAAAAATCCACCTGCAACTAGTGTCTATGTTCATCTCTATGGCCCATGTTACCACAGGGGGATATAAAAATCAAGCATGATGAAATCCAAGGACAGTGCTGAGCCAGCATTGTCCTTTACTGGGTCTGGGAGAGTTGGCCCTGCCCCTTGCTGGCTACTGCATCAGAAGAGCTGTCCCTGCTCTCATGGGAGAGCTGGCTCCACCAGTCAGTTACCACCCAGATTCACATCAAGGGCTTTGAATTGGACTACATCAACATCTACCCCAGCTATGACCTTCCATAGTGCATGAAGGGACATGCACTGGGGACCATAGCCACAGGATCTCCATGACTCGGGGCAACAGCAGAATATTAGAGAGGGTCCAGTATTGATGGAGTACCAGAAGGCAGAGGTCTTGAACCAGACCAACAACTCGTTGCAATGAACAGTTGCAACTAAAGCTGAGTGGAAAAAAAGGGATACTGCATGAGACACTGCAGTTCCCAGTGACACTAAGACCAATGAAGGGGTGTCGGCGAGGCCGGAAAGATGAAAGAGTGAAGTGGGGTTTTTTGTCATTGTTGTTTGGTTTGTTTTGTTTTTAATTAATATCTTTTAAATTTTCTTTTGGGAGAATCTACAGGGGTGAGGGGTGGATATGAAGGGATAGGGTAAGGAGTAGGATTCGGATACATGATGTTTAAATCCCAAAGAATGTTAAAAACATTCTTGCTGTTCAAACATGAGGACTGGAATTAAATTCATAGAACCTAAAAGCTTAATGTGGCTGAAGACTCCATGCTGTTTGAGGTGGGAGGAGTATGCAGGGCCTCCCTGGACAGTAAGTCCAGTTAAAATAGCAATTTTAGGTTCAGTTAGATGCTCTGTCTTAAAACATAATGTCAATAACAATAGAGATATGCCTGCTGTCAACTCTTGGCCTCCAAGTGCACCTATACAAGAAATACATCAGCATATGCACACGCATACAACACACACACACACACACACACACACACACAC